>RJWM01003134.1:0-11881 GCA_004363535.1 Dasyprocta punctata
TAAAGTCTATTAATATTAAGTACAGACAATTTCTATTTTCTCTGTGAAGACAATAGACTAGACTGTCAAGGCATTTCTCTATTTATATGTTTTTCTAATTTTCCAATCATTTTGTTTCCAATTACTATAACATTTCATTGTTATAGGAGAAATTTTATACCACTCTCACATTTATTAGGAGAGATTATTTTTCTTCCATAAAATTGATATAAAAAGCATCCTTCTTTGAACTTCTATGGTAATGACCTGAACCAAGGGTATTCTTTTTAGCACTAATAAATCTCCCTTGCCTCCATGCACATATACACACACAGACACAAAATAAACAAACTTAGAGTAAATCGGGGATATATCTCTTAATTATTTCACCCACACAACTGTATCATCTATTCATATAGTAGTGCCTGATAAATTGTCAGAATTCTATCTATGTTCTTGGTTTTTGGGCAACAATTTTTCCATGACACTAAATGCTCAAAGGTACAAATAATTTCAAAACCTGAAGAAGGCTAATTATTAACACTGCAGCATTGTACTTGTTCTCCCAAACAAATGACTTTGCATTTACATCACCATGATTTAAAGAAATTATTTAAAGAATTTTATTTCTCCCAGTTAGCAACATTAATTTTTCTATTCTAAATGCAATATTCTTATTAAATGTCTACACACTGTGCTTTTAGTCTGCTATATGTCCCCAACTATATAACATTCTAGACCAATAATTGTGTACTCAGTGCCTAGCAACAATTCTTTTTTCCCATGAAGTTGTTTTAAAAGTAAGTGTGTGGCCTTATAATTCAAATATATCATTGAAGGGTTTCCTGTGTCAACCTTACTATATCTTAATCAGCAACTTAAAAAAAATGTCAATACACATTGTGCATCATTGTAGCAATATTTTGGGAAGCTAAATATAGTCACACAAACTGCCATTCAGGGTAGGAGTTTTATTAGTTTGTTATTTTACAATTTTTCATGGAAATAAGGGATTGAGAATTATCTGCAACAACAATAAGTATTTCTCAATTTTGGTGGATTCCAGTACAGAAATTTGACATTTCTGAGAATTGACAAGCATAAATTATGCTTTTTTTCTTGTGACTTGATTGTTTTCATATCTTACAAGTTCAATATTAATACTGCTCACTCTTATTTTAGAAACATATCATTTTATTTCATCCTGATTGATATTACTTAAATTGTACAATGGCTTTGCCCTGAGGCAACATATGACTTAGTGTGACCAGGTACCAAATTCTTGGTGTCCATTTCAACTTCTATCTGCAAAACACAGTAGGGAACTATTTAATATACCATGTGAGAATACCATCCCTCTCATTTTTTAATTTCTGCCTCACCATTTTAGATACATGAATTTCTACTCCACTTCATCCAGTGAGGTGTGATGCACTAATGTTTCATGGTTCTCCATGAAAGGTCTTTAAAATTACAGAGCTAGGTATAGATCAGTAATTAGTCTGATAAAATTGATCAGGACTACACAACCAAATATCAGATCCTGTTCATTCAAGTGGCTAAGCACATATAAATCAGGTAAGTCTTCCATACTGTTTAACTTTCATCTTGCCTTAAATTTCTCAGTATTCCTTTGAGGCATAGTTAAGACATTTTTCAAAAAGACAGTAACACATGCTCATAATCCCAGTACTTGGGAGTCTGAAGTAGAAGGATCACAAATTCAAGGCAAGTCTGGGCTACATAGTGAGTTCAGAGCCATTCTAGAATGCATAGAGAGATACTGTCTCAAAAACAAACAAACAAATAAACAAATAAATGTCTGCTTTAAATTATAATTCCATTTAATGTCTCAAAATTTTTAAGAAGAGAAAGATGGCTAGGTTTCAGCATTAAGATGTTTACTTAGCAGAAAGACTATTTGACAAACTGTGTAGTCAGTCATCCTTATTCTGAAGTACTGCATCTGTGCACTGGAGGCTCAACGATGGGCAATGTCAGCAGCAGCTGCAGTCTGTGGGGAAGGGAAACAAGAAACTGATCCTTTCCTGTGAGCCAGAAGCAGTGGTGTACCACCAGGAGGAGAAATAAGAAGCCGACCCCTTCATGTGAGACAACCAGCACATGGGCTGGGAGACAAGAAGAATCAACCTCCATCCCCACCACAATAAACAACCAGCTGATCTGGAAAAACACAGGCTGAAATGACAGCTACTGAAGAAAAACAATTTTTTTAATACTTGTAGTGTTTAATATTTGACTGACTTAGCAGGCCTAAAGTCAGTAGTCTGAGCATGTATTTAGAGGATAACAACATGCAATATAGCAACTATGGGGAATTAACTTCTGAAGTTGGTAGCCATTGTTAATTCTCTATTATCTTGTTTTAAAGTCCTGTATTATTTCCATTGTTTTGTTTGGTTTGGTTTTATTCTGTTTTGTTTTGTTTGATTTTTGTTGTGTCTGATGGCATGGGCAGCTATTTCAAAGAGAGTGAGATATTATGGTAGCCATAATAGGTTGATTACATATTATCTTGTTTTGAAATCATGTATCATTTTCACTGTTTTATTTTGATTGGTTCTATTCTATTTTATTTAGTTTGGTTTTATTCTTTAAAACAAAAGTATGAGCAAAGTGTTTTCCTTTTTAAAATTCATGACATCATATTCTGGTTTTTCAAGTTTGGCTTAAAAGGGGAAACCTCTTTTTTTGGATGAGTGTACTGGAATACAGTACTGGCTCAATGGAAAGAGAATCCTTCCAAATCTCTTTATGAGGAAATTAGGATGTTGGACTAGATTTTCAATTCCCTCAAGGGAATAACATCTCTTATTAAGAAAATGAACTGCTTCCCCAAAGTTGTTAGAACTAGCTCATAATTCTACTCTAATTGTGCTGGTATGTTAAGAATTTTTATTTGCCTGGATGATCTATAAACATTTGAATACACCAGAATGACTACTGAGGCTGTAGAAAGAGAAGTTATTGTTTTTCAAATATATATTTTATTTGAGAAAAAATACTTAACTTTGAAAACCTAAGTTACTTTTATAAACCTACAATCTTAATGAAATATAAGATATATTACAGAGTACTATACATTTGGAAAACTTCCCATGTCACATATGTCTTTATTATCAATAATTAAAATAGTGTATCATATGTCATAAATCTGTTTCTGCCATTAATCTGTTGATTTGAGCTACATATAACTCTATTCACCCAGCAGAATTTAGCAATAGCAGCTTCAGAAGTATAGTTCAACTTGAATTTTCTATCTTTTCAACAGACTTGCTACAAATCTGTCCAAGGTATGGAGAGAAAGTTTGCAATCTGTGCTTCCCATGTATTAAACCTATAATAAAGCATTGAATTCTTTATTACAAAAACTCTAATTCCTTATATCTTTCATGGAAAATACAATTTTTCCAATAAAAATCAAACACTTCACTTCAAAATGTTGAATAATGTACAGTACTTCAAGAATTCCAGCTGGTTAAATTTAGAATGCTAAACAAAGTCCAATCTAAGAATATTCTTTGGCTTTGTGCCCACAGCATTTTTATCAGATTGTAAATTGGACACATTTCATCCACTTTAGAATTTAGCCTCTCCATATTTTGTTCTCTTAAGAGATTCAACAGGCTCTGATTATTGGGTAGGCACTGATATTCTCTCCCTGACTGTTGAGGACAATTATGTCATTTCCAGTTAGTGATGCACCAGTGTCCCAGCACACTACACAGGACATTTTCTATGAATACCTGTAACTAAGAAGGTTAGCATTTTTTCATATATATCAATCTTATTGAACTGCAGTTCACACAAAGAAAAATGTACCTGTTTTTATTCAACCCTGCAATGAATTTTTACATATAGAACTGTAATAAAAATTTAGACCATTTCCATCATCCCAAAAAGTTATCTTGTAAAACTTAGAACCAATACCCCTCATACTCCCAAGTCCAAACATTGACTTATCAACTCCTCCTAAATATAGATCCAGACAGTATAGGTTTTGTAGTATGTGATTTCTTTATGTAGTTTTATGTCTGTGAAATCCATCCATACCATTGAGTGTATTAGTTCATTCCTTTTCATTGCCAGATCGCATTCCATAATTTGGATATATTAGAATTTATTCCCCTGCTGATGGACATTTGTGATGCTTCTAGTTTGGGATCACTGTGAATAAAGTAGTGATGAATGTTGACATGGAAATCTTGTGTAGTCATCCATCTCAATCTCTTTTGGATAAATATTTTGTTAAATTTATGAATATTTCATATTTTGATGCTGTTGTAAATGGCAGTGTTTAATTGCTAGCATATGCAATCAATTTTATGTATCCATGTCTGGGGCTGTTGGTAATTTCACTTATTTAGTTCTCATAGCTTATTAGTTCTTAGTAGTTCTGGTTTGAGTTGATTTCTTAGGACTTTGTACATAAAGAATTACATCATCTGTGAAGAGGGACAGTTTATTTCTTCCTTTCCAATCTATCTGCCTATTTATCTTTCATCATTGCATTGCTTAGAACCTCCATGTAATTTCAAGCAAACTGCAAGAAAGAACATCCCTGCTTTAGTCTTAGTGTTAGAGGAGAAGTGTTCAGTGCCCCATTATTTAACCATGATCCAGCTGTAGGTTCTATGTGAATGTCCTTTTTCCAATTAAAGAAGTTCCCTTTCATATCCTGATTTACTGTTTGTCAAACATTTTTCCTGCACTTCTAAAGATGCTCCTACTTATTTTTGAATATTTTAATATGGTTTCAAACATCAATTATCATTGTACAAGTTCATGTACATCATGCAAAAATATTGCTGGAAAATATCATCCTTTATTCTTATATGCTACTGGATTCATTTTTCCTGCAACCATGAAGAAATGTATAAGAGATTTTCAGAGACAGTAACTAAGACATCACTAAACTTCTAAACAAATACTATTAACTGTGACTCCTAGACTGCTTTGTGAAAAAATTAATATGCAAATCCTTATTTAGATAAACTGGAACCGTCAGTTTCTGCTAATTAGAGTCAAAGATATCTTTAACTCATTCAAATGCCACTTTGGGAATTCTGGATTTGAGAACTACTTAGGAATGTGCAAGAATTCTACTTCACTGTATTATATTGCTTATTTGTTCATTTTGTCTTTTTTAATAAACAAACTATAACCGTGATAATAATGAAAATCTACATTATCTTATCTAATTTCATAATCATTCCTCATAAAATAAGTTCTACTATTTTTATTTTACTTAAAGTAAAACTGAAACTCAGAAAAGTAAGTGATTTGTACATTTTCCAGCTTCTAAAATGTAAAACTAAATTTCAAACTTATTTTTTAGTCTACCAATAAAGTTCAAGTTTTAGAATGATAAGGTTTAGAATATTTTACAAAGAAGATAGAAGAAAGAATTTTGATATTCTCTCAAGGAAACGCTAAATTCATGAGGAAATGAACATTTATTCCGATTTGTACATTACACCATACATACATATACCAAAACATCACATTGTGCCTCGTAAATATGGAATATATAGCTATTATGTGTCAATTTAAAAATAAAAAAAAAATTCAAACTATGTTATGGTATCTTAAATCTCCCAGAAGGACACTATTAAAAAATTACAGTCAACAATGCCTTTAAAACTGCTTTCTAGTTTCTATGAATTTTCTTGCTTGGAAACAAGTATAAATATAACATCAGTTGGATTTTGCCATGTAATGTTTTCAGAAGCCTTTAAAGGACACTAAATTGTGCTATTAAACTCTGAAAGGGAAAAAAATAGCTCTTGAAAATAAGTAGGGCTGTAGTTTTTTAGGGCAGAATTTTGCCAATTTGAAATACTCAGGCTTGGCATGATTACATAAATACACATACCAAAAGAAGAATGAATTTAAGAAGGGTTTTAAGAACTAAGGCATCTTTGGTTGAAACAGTAGAAATACAACAAAAAGTGACCCTTTCAGGCTTGGAAAGAACATTTAACAGGAAGAAATAAACTTTCACTTGGGCATAAATTTAAAAAGAAAATCTAAAGTCACTTACTGGCATTTTTTAAGGCACGGTCATATAATAAACCTGTTTAAACTGATAAAACAAAACTCAGTGTTTTGTACACAATAAAAAAAACACACAAGTGCTTCCTCTGGTTAACTGGCAGAGTCGGCTTCAATACTGATTGGGTCTCCCATACAGTGATAAACGAAGGAAACCCAAAGAGCCCTGATTAACAAAATATTAGAAAATGAAAATGAAGTGAGGCACAAATTTGGAAATATTGTTATAGAACTTACAGAACTGCAGTTTAGTATTACTTTTAAAGAGTATTTTGCCTCTAACCAGCATTCTGAATCTTTAAAATGACAAGAAAATCAATTTAACTATCTTTTTATTTTGTGTAGTAGGACTTTATATTTTACAATGTATTTCCAGAGATATCCCATTTGAACTTCATAACCAATATTAACATAAAAGAGTACAATTAGTATCTAACAGATAAAGAAACTTGGAAATCAGAAAAAATAAAATTATGAGATTAGATTGATCTTATGCTGTGACTATAACTGCAAAAACAAGACCACTATCATTGACCTTTTACTAGATCACGGGGACTATGTTGATCACTTTAAAAATATATTATGGTCTATGTCTGAATGTCCCCCAAAAGTTTCATACGGTTATGAGGGCCAGGCTTTTCAAAGACAGCTTGTTAAACCTGGACCTCTCGTTTTCATGCTCTTACCTCAGGAAACAGAGTTATAGCATTTGCAGCTCGACTCAGCAGGGGCCAGAGTCCTCACTTTGTAAATATCCTCAGCCTGTGCAAGAGGGGACACAGAGATGGTGTGAGTGCTCCATCTACCCTAGGACAGGTAGCCTGCATATAATATAAAGGTGTAAAAGAAGCTTACTTTTCTTTTGCTCCTGTTGCTTTTGCTGTCTTCTGCCATCTTAAACTGATGCCCCACACCATGCCACCCTTCCTTGGAGTCAGCTGATTACGGACTGAAACCTCACAAACTGTGAGCTAAATAAACCTTTCCTTCCTTAATTTTGAACATCATATATTTTGTCCCAGCAATGAAAAAAAAACAACTAAGAAAATATAATATCAGATTCAACTCTAATGAGACAATTTGCAGGATATTTCTTATTAGCCCCATGTTACACATGAGGGATGTTAAAAATGGCAGGCCTAATAACTTATCCAGGGTCATATAACTAACTTGTAGACTCAAAATTCAACTACATGTCTGTCTGACTATAAATCTTGTGCAGTTAAATAAAAAATTGACATAACATATTAATTTTGACTAAATTAATGACTTTACCCATTATTTTAAAATTATTTATTTACATATATTATATATTTTAATAACTCAGATGATATAGGCATGATTTATATATACCTTTATTTTAAAGAGAGCCTTCATGACTTGATGGTGTAATAATTGAAGGATTAATTTTTTTCAGGCTTATCATATAACATTTATCTTTTGTTACATAAACTTATACAAATAAGTTTGTGTTTACCAAGATACATTTAAACTTTACAAGCTATGAATTTCATACCAGGGAACCAGGATAAATAAGATATATTATGTTCTAAAAATTCTGATAAGTAGTAAATTATTTGTACAGTAAAAGAAGTCTAAAAACAAAATCAGTTTAGACCATTGCTACATCACTAATAGTGCAAATGTAATCTTTTAATATTTTCAACATTAAAGAATACTGGTTTCTTACTTAATATTGTGCGACAAAGATAAATAAGTCGTAATCTTTGTCATGGAAGACCTAATGGTCTAATGTATACGAATGCATAAATGCACAATTTCAAGTCAATAATGTGAGTAGAGTACATTGATAAACATAGCAAAGTATGCTAGGTACTGCATGTTTGTATATTTCCAAAATTCATATATGGAAACCCTAATCCACAGTGTGACAGTGTTTGAAAATGGGGTCTTTGGAAGGTAATTGAAATATAAGGATAAAGCTCTTATGATGAGATTTGTTTGTCTATAAGAAGTGACAGTTCAGAGCTTGCTTCTATTCTTTCTTCTTGAGCTATGTGAGAATATCTCCCCATGATGGCCATCTGCAAACCAGGAAGAAGGCCAGAACCCAACCATGCTAGTACTCTAATCTCAGATTTCTCAACTTTGAAAATTATTTGGCAAGTTATTTCTGGTTATTTAAACCACCAATTCTGTAGCATTTTTCTTGTAGAAAGCCCAGTGCTTCAGGAGCTTGGAGAAAAATCACAAAACAAGTAAGAAGAATCAAGAAAATTTTGCAAGAGAAAAGATACAAAAGACACGAAATAAAAATTCAAAAGAGGCTACAAAGAAGGTAAAACATAGTATTATGGAAAGGAGTTTCACTCAGTAACCTTTCTCATACTTCCTCTCATCACAGTTCTACATCCATGAAAATAGAGAGCAAACTTCTTAGGAGGCCTTTGTAGTTTGGAGAGCAAGTTTTACTTCCATTAGGTTTTAATCTTTGACTTATAATCAATTTAAATTGAGCCATTTATCTGCTATTCATTCTATCTCAAATGCTAACACTCCCACTCTATAGACTTTTATTAGAAACTATAGGTTATCATTCAATAATTTTCATTCATTATAATGAGTACAGAAAGTTATTTTCATTTTTCATTAATTATAATGAGGACAGAAAGTTATTTTCAGGCAAAAGAAAAAACACCATACTGAGTTTTAGAAAATACAAATATGAGTATTCTTTCCAAATCCCTCAGGCTTTCATGTAGATACTTAGATAATAATAAAGATCTGAGTTTAACTTAGAAGAGCCAAATTTAGTGCATAATTTTAGTAAAAATTTTAACCTAAAACATATACAAATGAAAAATAATTGCTTATCTAGGCTTAGTAAGTTGGCAGAAACACATGTTGAACAGAAAAAAGGGAAGTGCTTTGAACTACTTAGTCCCCAGCTGAGAGTACTTCAGATCTAAAATACATTCTACACAGCTTCAACTTTATATTCTTAGCCATGCTAAATGTTTCAGGATAATCCCTTTCACTTGAAATAAACACTCCACCTTTCAAAAATCACCAATATGATAGGATTTTAAAATTTCATGTTAATCTTTCATTTTAAATAAACATTGCTTCTCTCAAAAATCACTAATATAATATGTTAACAAAGATGAACCAACTTTTACTACACTTAGTAAGTGATTTTCCTCTTGCATCTTTTATAATTTTTGTCTTTTGAATTAGGAAATGCAAAGCATGACCAGTGCTGGGATTAAGACTTGTCTGTAAGAAAAGATGTCACTTGGTTTTAGTGAACCAGTAATCCTAATATTGGGGCACAGTCCTAACTGTAAATATAATTCCTTTTTGCTTCCATAAATTAAATAATTCATGCTAGTTCCTTAGTCTTGATTTGACTTCTAATTTCTGTAAAAAGGAAGAGCAGATTCCAAAGCAGGATTACCTCAGTTCTCATCCCAGCTCTATAACTTCCTGTGTGATCTTACAAAAGTTATCCTCCTGAGCCTAGTTCCCTCCCCCAAAAAATGGAAATGTAAGAAGCAAGTAACACGGTGCTATGAAGCATGAGTAAATATAATATGTGATTGAAATAGTGGTAGACACATAGTAAGCACAATGTGAACATTTATTATCATATTATTATTATCATTGCTATACATGGAGAATAAAAGACAAGTAAAAATAACACACTAATAACAGTAGCAAAGCTAGCAGCACTTATTTCCAGCATTGATTTGAGTAAACAGTGCATTATATCTTTAAGACGAGCTTCAAGGGTACTTCAAATAACTCACTTATTCAGAAGAGAATTATTTACAACCAAAAGCATATGTTTAATAAGTGAAAATGTTCTAAATTTGTCTCTGACTGAAAGCTTTCTTTTCTCTTAAAAATAGCTTACAATTTTTTTTTTGTAGAAAAAGAAATGCCAGATAGATCAACCAATCAAAAAATCAGCAAAGAAATAGCAGAACTGAATCAAGCTTGTGAACAAATGGACCTGGTAGATGTATACCGAGTATTCCACCCATCAACATCAGAATACACATTCTTCTCAGCTGCACATGGGTCATTCTCTAAAATAGATCATATACTGGTCCACAAAACAAGCTTAAGTAAATGCAAACGAACTGAAATTATTCCATGCATATTATCTGACCACAGCACAGTAAAATTGGAAATGAATGGCAAAAAAACCTACAATAACCGCATAAACACATGGAAATTAAATAATACCTTCCTAAATAACCAATGGGTCACAGAAGAAATTAAACAATATCTACAATTGAATGAAAATGCAAATACAAATTACCAGAACCTGTGGGATACAATAAAAGCAGTCCTCAGAGGGAAATTTATAGCACTAAACTCTCATATCAGAAAAATGGTAAGAACACGCATAAACAACCTAATGCTGCACCTCAAACTTCTAGAAAAAGAAGAGCAAGTCAAGTCCAAAGCCCAAAGAAGGGAGGAAATTATTAAGATTAGAGCAGAAATTAATGCAGTTGAAACTAAGAAAACAATACAAAGAATTAATGAATCGAAGAGTTGGTTCTTTGAAAGAGTAAATAAAATTGATAAACCCCTAGCCAACCTTATCAAGAAGAGGAAAGAAAAAACTCAGATCAATGCAATAAGAAATGAAAAGGGTAAAATCAGTACGGACCCTATGGAAATACAGAAGATCATCAACACCTACTTCGAAAACCTTTACTCACATAGATTTGATAACACAGAAGAAATGGACAGATTCCTAGAAACCTATGAATTACCAAAGCTGAATCAAGAAGACGTAAAGCTACAGAATAACCCAATTTCAGCTAATGAAATTGAAAATGTAATTAAGACCCTACCAACAAAGAAAAGCCCGGGCCCTGATGGATTCACTGCTGAATTCTATAAGAAATTTAGGGAAGACTTAATGCCAACACTCCTCAAACTCTTCAATGAAATTCAAAGGGAAGCAAGTCTCCCTAACTCATTCCTGGAAATAAGTATTACCCTAATACCAAAACCAGAGAAAGACCCAACCAAAAAAGAAAATTACAGGCCAATCTCCCTAATAAACATAGATGCAAAAATCCTCAATTCATCCCAGGAATACAGGGATGGTTCAACATACGGAAATCAATACATCTAATACACCATGTCAACAGGGCCAAGGACAAGAACCACATGATCGTCTCAATAGATGCAGAAAAAGCTTTCAACAAAATCCAACACCCATTCGTGATCAAAACCCTACAGAAAATTGAAATAGATTGTATCTACCTCAACCTGATAAAAGCCATATATCATAAACCAACAGCCAACATCTTACTAAATGGAGAAAAACTGAAAACTTTCAACCTAAAATCAGGAACAAGACAAGGATGTCCATTATCACCACTTCTATCCAATATAGTTCTGGAAATATTAGCCAGAGCAATTAGACAAGAGAAAGAAATAAAGGGAATAAGGATAGGAAAGGAAGAAGTGAAATTATCATTATTTGCAGACAATATGATACTCTGCATAGAAGACCCCCAAAAATCCATTAGAAGACTTTTAGAAGCAATAACTAAATTTAGTAATGTAGCTGGATACAAGGTGAACACTCAAAAATCAATAGCATTCCTGTACACAAACAACAAAGTCAGTGACAGAGAAATAAGGGAAACCACATCCTTCACTATAACATCCAAAAAAATGAAATACTTAGGAATCAGTCTAACAAAGGAAGTAAAAGATCTATACAGTGAAAATTACATTACTCTGAAGAAGGAAATCGAAGAAGATTTCAGAAAATGGAAAGATATTCCCTGTTCATGGATAGGAAGAACAAATATCGTGAAAATGGCCATTCTTG
>RJWM01003134.1:11981-117438 GCA_004363535.1 Dasyprocta punctata
CCTCACAGAGCTAGAGAAAGCATTCCTGAAATTCATCTGGAACCAGAAAAGACCTAGAATAGCAAAGGCAATTCTGGGCAACAAAGGGAAGGCAGGAGGCATCACAATCCCCGACTTGAAACTATACTACAAAGCTACTGTGATAAAAACAGCATGGTACTGGAATCAAAACAGACCTGAAGATCAATGGAATAGATTAAAAGATATGGCCACAAATACAAACACACTTAGCCACCTCATCTTTGACAAAGGGGCCAAACATGTACATTGGAAGACAGCCTCTTTAACAAATGGTGCTGGAAAAACTGGCTTTCTATATGCTGTAAACTAAAACTAGATCCATGCCTATCACCATGCACTAAAATAAAGTCAAAATGGGTCAAAGATCTGAATATAAAAACAGAGACACTAAACCTACTAGAAGACAGAGTAGGTAAAAACCTCGATGACATAAGACTAGGCAGAGAGTTCATGAACAAAAATCAGATTGCACAGGAAACACTTCCCAGAATCAACAATTGGGATCTCATCCTACTAAAAAGTTTTTGCATGTCAAAGGAAATCTCCAACAGAGTGAAAAGAAAACCTATGAAATGGGAAAACATCTTAGCCAATTGTCCATCAGAAAAAGGACTTCTATCTAAAACATATAAAGAATTAAAAGAAATCAGGCCCCTAAAATTCAAGGACCCAATCCAAAAATGGGCATCTGAGATGAATACACATTTCTCAGAGAAAGAAATACAAATGGCAAATAAATATATGAAAAAATGTTCAACATCAATGGTCACTCGGGAAATGCAAATTAAAACAACACTGAGATTCCATCTCACTCCAGAAAGAATGGCCAAGATTAAAAAGTCAACCAACAACAAATGCTGGAGGGGCTGTGGGGAAAAAGGAACTCTTCTCCACTGTTGGTGGGAGTGTAGACTGGTGCAGTCACTGTGGAAGTCAGTGTGGAGATTCCTCAAGAAGCTAGGATTGGAGATCCCATTCAACCCAGCTGTCCCACTTCTGGGCATTTTTCCCAGAAGAATTGAAAACATCATACCACAGTGATAGCTGGGCACCCATGTTTATAGCAACCCAATTTGTAATAGCCAGATCTTGGAAACAATCCAAGTGCCCATCAATCAAAGAATGGATAAAAAAGATGTGGTATTTTTATACAATGGAGTACTATTCAGCTATTAAGAAAGACTGCATTGAGACCTTTGTAAGTAAATGGTCACAACTTGAGACCATACTCATAAGTGAGATAAATCAAACCCACATGTGTAAATACCATATTGTCTCCCTAGTGTAAGAAATGGAAAAGTATATATGATCCAAAATCTATAATAAATACTACATAAGGGTAAAAAACAGCTCAAAGAGCAAAAGTAATTGGGAAGGGAAAAGGCGGAAAGAGCAAAGGAAAGAGGAAAAGATATAAACCTGTATATATGTATAAGTAAGATAACTAAAATGAACACACTGCTGAATGTATTCGTTATTGAGAAAGAACAATTAATATTCATATGATTAGATCAATTTTACATGTCTGTATCTGTTAATGTAAGTAACCATTTTAAAGATAACGATACACAATATTGCAACCATTGTCAAGTTTCTATCATCCGGTTTTGTCAACTTGCAATGTTACTGTTGTGTGTTTACTCTAGTGGTTTGTTTGTCTCTTTTACTTGTTGTCTTTGTTATATATGTCTTTTTTTCTTTTTTTTCTTCGCTTAAATAAAAAAAAGAAAAAGAAATGCTTAGAATTAATAAAAATAAAAGTTAAATATAAATAAATAAAAGTTGAGTTGACTATGTATTTTCAAATTTCATGTAGGAAAAACACCTCACTTTAAAATTGCAAAAATTATTATGTTTAACTATAATATACATTTATAACCATGAAAAATTAATATTGTGATATTATGAGCTAGTATTCACTTTTGGGATAGAGGGCTATTGCCTTAGATTAGATTATCTACAATGGATTAAAAAATCATACAGACAGAATCCTTATTTGAGAATGAATGCAATATTCAAGAAGGTTTCAGTATTTTGTGGGAGATTCTTTGGGCAGTAATTTACTTATATTAAATATTTTGTGATTTTGATTATGATTATTATAGCAAGAATAAAATGGTACTACCATAATACCTATTTATAAATATTACAGATAAGATTTATTTTAACCTCTTCCATGTTCACTTTCCCCAATCAAAAGCTAAAATATATCTATTGTATTTCAGACTTGGACTGACTTTCAGGAATGAAAACTGAAGATTGGTAAATACATAACCAAATAAAAAAATTTGTAAATAGATAATATTGGTAATGTTAATATTGTGTCATGACTTTTGGTTCATTAGCATTGTAACTGCAGTCTATTAAACTTTGTTTGATGTATTTCCAAATTTATTCTAAGTATATCTATCCTTTATAAAATGATTTGGGATGTGTTATGTACATGTACCAAAATCCCACAATTAATGTAAACATTATATGTCATAAACATGAACTAAAATAATAACAATAATAACGAAGAAAGGGAAAGAGGATCTAGAGATGGACAGGAGGTGGATGAGGGAGAGAAGAGGAATAAAAAGAATCAAGACATATTATCTACGTGTTCCTATTCCCTAAGATGAACGTAAACTTCATGTACTGTAAATATATACTGAAAAAGTAAAAAATTTAACACATTTAGAGAGGACTTGTATATGACAAGGTCAATTAGTCAATAGCTGTGACAAATATATATTGGCATAATGCTTTGTAATTTACAGCATACTGTCACATAAATAAATCCTTTTACTGTACTTTGGGGTAGGTACTACTACACCATCCTTATTTACTTTTAGGAGAAGTGAGGTTCAGAGTGAAGTGGCTTTGTCAATGGTAGATAATTGTAACAACTAAAGTCATATTATTTCTTTTAAGATGGTGATATCATAATCATAATATCATAGCAAATATAGGAGTTTATTCTACATACAAGGCACAAGGTTATACGTGTTTGGGAAATTATTATATTATTTAGTAATATTCCTAATTTTAAAAAAAACTATGAGTTTTGTCCATTATGGCTGTTTTTTTCACATAAACAATAAGGACAAGTGGCTAAGGCAGCAAGATTTAATTTCTAGAGCAGCCTAAAAGCCTTGAGTTCAAAGTGAAGGGTCTTTACTGGTTTTTACATTTCTTTCTTTTTCTTTTATTATTTCAAACAGAAGAAAAGTAAGAAATTAAAGTAAACCAGAATTTCACAACAAGCCAATAGGAGAGTAACACTAGTTACCACATTACATGTTGTTATATTCACAGCAGTTGTTTAGGGTATAAGACATAGACATGAAACATTGTCCAGAAAATTATTAGCACAAAACTTTCCCCTCAATGAATCAAGAGAAACCAGTTATATGACTATCTTTATTGTTATGATTGCTCCATTATTTTCAAAAATAATTTCACATTAAAAATGAAATCTGAAAATAACCCTGTGAAAACTACTTTTCACTCAAAATTCTTTTTCTTTAAATCTTAACTAATTTTTATATACATAGATAGATCTCAGTGAACTAAGTAAGTCACACATATGTAACCACCTCACTGTTGCACTTGTGTGACGAACTGAAAGAAAATCTACCCAGTTCAGCAGTTCTTTTTTTTATTAGTGCATATTTGTACTACATGTCATTTACATTCCCTATGTGAAGTTGGTTCATGTACATTGAACATCTTAATTCCTTTTTTCATCCCCTTTTCCTCTCCTCTCCCCTCTCTCCATTTCTTGATCTTCTTCCCATTTGAGAACAGGGTCATTTTCTTTGTCCTACTGTTTGACTGTTTTTCATAGGAATATGTCACTAAAAATAACAAGTGACTTTAAAAAGGTAAAGAAAACAAATCAGCCAAATACTAATTTTTCGTGCTTTGCCATTGGACTATTTCCTGGTTCCCCCTATATTACTAAACACAGCAGTGCACTCTACTGGGTAATCCAGACCTTCCTAAGTGGACAATCATATATTTCATCCTTCTTAATTCTTCTCTTTAATCATTCCTTTTTATTTATTTATTTATTTTTGGCTTGGCCTTTTAATTTATTCTTTTCAACCCTGGTGTATCCTTAACCATCCATATGAACTATTACTATCCACAGTTATACTACCCTTTCTTACCCTTTCTAACTTTTGCTTAAAGCATATGTATGTGCCACCTAATTTGGCATCAGGCATTCTTCACACATTGTGTTCTGTGAGTAAAACCTTATATATCTCCTAAGATGCATGTAGTAGGTGCTTAAAACCTGCTTTGTTAATGAAATAGAAGCATAGATTCACAGATGTTTCTACTTCAATCACAAAGGAGTTTCTGTTTCAAAAAACACTTCCAGTAAATAAGATCATCTTAAAAACAAATAATCTTCTTCTAAAATAAAAACAGTTCAACTGGCTTCAAATGTAATAGATCTTTCAAAGTCAGAGTCAAGAACAAAAGCAATCTGAGTTGACTCTTAATGTATCTTGACCTAAAACTAAAGGTAAATGGGGAAAATGTTATGTCACAATTTGATGATCTGGCACTATTTTGAACAAAAAGACCAAATATTGGAACTTGTTCTGTTAAGTCACCCAAAGGCAAATGAATCTGATCATTTAAATCTCAGCTGTGTGGCATGCCCTATATGTGACTGAAATGCCTTTTCCAACTGAATTATTTTTTCCATTTTTTGTTAACTCTTCTTTGAATGTCAGGAAACAGAAGGAACAAACACAAAACTTTACAGAGCTGAGTGCAGTGCAGAATGTTGTGATTTGTGTTTTCTATTTATGGATCATCTTCTGCATGAGTTTGGCATTTATTCAGAAAATTACTAACTTTTAACAGGAAGGTGAACTTATATACATATAACCTGATAAGCAGCATTAGTCATATAAATATTTTCAGTGTAGATATATCATTAGTAATTTTGCAATTTCAGATTAAGCTTCTGATTCTTATTTGCTTTCTTGTATATTTCCTCCTTAATTGCCTGTTTCAGAGATCTCTTCTTTTTGTGTCTGTTTTCCTTGTGTTCCCCTGAGGGCTCATAATTAGGGCCTGCAGTACCTCCATACCAAACAGGAAGCTAAGAAAATCTTGCTTGGTTTCAGGTTTTTGCAAAAATTTTCAACTTGGAACTGGGTTCATCAAAAGTTTTCTTGAGGTAGACAAACGTTTCAGCAAGTTTAGTGAAAGTCTGGAATGAATTCGATGTCAACCTGTGCCAATTAATTTTTTGGCAGGGAACATTGTAACATATGACAGTTGTGTCTGCGCTAGATGGCTTTATATAAAAATGGGTGGCTTTGGATGGATTTGTCTTTTAATGTGTTAGCTTTTTTACCTAAAGGTACAAAATGAGATTCAAGGTTTGTACAATTCTATCCTCAAATTCTTCACACACAGATATTTCTGCTGCCATTTTATTTCCCAGGCAGAATAGTTCTTTACTCAGTACTGAATAGTTTTTTTCAGTTTGTGTTAAGATTGGAATTTCCTATAAAAATGAGTGTCTATCAGTTAATGATATTACACCAAAGGGAGTAAGTTCCAAATGATAAACACCATGAGGACATTCAATTCTGACTTAGTTCCAAATACAGTTCCTGTATATATATATTCCATAAACATTTTTGGATGAATTAATAAGAAACACCACAACAGTCGAGGTGTGGAGGTGCATGCCTGTAATCCCAGCACTTGGGAGGCAGAGGCAGAAGAATCCCTGTGAGTTCGAAGCCAGCCTGGGCTATATAATCAGACCCTGCCTCATAAAACCATAAAAGAAAAAAGAAAGAAAGAAAGAAAGAAAGAAAGAAAGAAAGAAAGAAAGAAAGAAAGAAAGAAAGAAAGAAAGAGAGAGAGAGAAAAAGAAAGAAAGCAAGCCACAACAGAAGTAGTAGATAAAGAAATTCCCCAACATCTCCTCAAACTCTAGGCTTCCCAATATTAAACTTGCTTGTACTTCTTCCCTTCAATATTACATTTACCAGATAATCACAAGATTAAGAAAAGAAATTTATGCTTAATTGTATACAATTTTGCTTAAACAATAACGGTGGTACCATTGGGCACATAATAGCAGAAGCTATCCTTCGAGCAATTATGTGATTCTCATTTTGGAAAATAATTGCAAATAATTATAATACATTTTTCTTTTCTCTTTCATAATTTGAAAAGAGACAAAAAAGCCTTATATTATTTATGAAGAACACAAATTCATGGAGAGGATATGATTACTCAAAATCATACAATTAATTAGGGTCATCTAGTTCTAAGCAAAGTGTTATTTTCACTCTATCACAGATGAAATATTTCTTCTCCCTTTTTTCTGTACCTCAAATGCACCACAAAATATTCGAGTTTGTTTTAACTTATCACTATACAATATCTTAGATATCCTGAAAAGAACTATTCCATAGATATAACCTCACAAAAACTCATTTTCCTTTACAAATTTATTGTTAGTTATATTTACAAATGTGTGTCCTCTTCCCAAAACTTGTAGTTATCCTAATTGATTCAAGAACCATTACAAAGACAAGTATTCATAGATAGTCAATTTGATTTTTCCCAGAGCTGGAAGTATCAAGACTCTAGATTTATCACCTTTCCATGTTCTCATCCATGTACTTTGAAATGTCCAGAGTTTAAAACAACTGTAGAAGTCAATCTAAATGCAATTGGCCTTCAAAATCTACAGGTTCTGTATCTCCTGATTCAATCATCCAGGGATTAAAAATAACAAAAGAAAAACTTATGCCATTGAACATGTACAGATTTATTTTTCTCCTCATTATTTTCTAAACAGTACAGTATAACTGCACACATAGCATTTACATTGTATCAACTATTACAAGTAATCTAGAAATTATTTAAACAAAATGGGAGAATGTGCATAAATTACATGCAAATATTGCATAATTTTATATGAGAGACTTGAATTAATGGCAATTTTGGTATGGGGGGGTTATTGGGTCCAATGTGAAAGACAATTATAATGATCCCAAATCATCCACATTTTGTTGTGTGGACAGTGAGACATCTTATTTGGTCCCTCTTCCTACAAATCTCTGTCCTTAAACAGTATTCCATATTTAACTCACTTGTTTTAAAAGACCTTGGCCCAAGTATGTCAAGACTATGTAATTTAAATGTCAATCTATTGGCCGTATAGCTTATGCTACTCAATAATTAATGGTGCACTTCTATTTTGGCACCCAGCTTAGGCTTAGAAATAGAACATGAGAGAAAAACTAAAACTGGTCAGTGGAAAAGAACAGGAAAAAAAAAACAGTAGAGGAGTCAGTTATTTAGAAGCATGAAATTAACCGATATAATTTTCCTTAGCATCTCTTTTTATATGTTAAAGATGCCAATATTACTATACTTCACACACCCTACCAATTTGCCAGCATCCCTACATATGCTACTCATCTAATTATTCACTAGGATTTTATAAATCTATTAGTTACACAATGCATCTGATCAGGGCCTAAGCTACATATGTACTTATCGATTCATCAGGATGTTAATAATTATCAAATTGGTGCTTCTACGGTGTCCTATGTGAGGATACAGTTGTGAGTAAAACAGACGTAGGCTCTATGCTCTGTAGCTTAGATTCCATTTCTGCTCCATTCTCCTTCATCTCTCTGTATATGACTTCAATTTTATGTATATCAAACCATTCATATTGCTTACATGTCTCTAAGGCACTGTTCATTTTAGTCAATTCTTTGTCTTCCTGTTCTTCACATTAATACTTTTAATTGATCTTAAAGTGTACTCTGTCTCCACACAAACTTCAATGTGACAATTTTCCACCATAGTTGAAAATTATACTTTTTACTTAGTTTCTATTTTTCTGCTGAGTATTCATTATTTTATTTATTTTCTTTAATGTCTTAAATATTTAAAATTACTGCCTTAAAGGTCTTCTTCAGATTGCAACATCAGAGTTATTGTGAAATCAGATTTTATTAGCTTTATTTTTCTTGAGTATAGATCACATTATCTCTTCAAATGTTGAAATATAATTAATATTATGAGTCTAAAGTTGTGGAAACTAGATACTGCTACATTTGTGTGATGAGAGATTATTTTTTCTTTTAGAACCATATAATCTGGCATAATTCAAAGCTCAAACTATATTCCCTTGGAAAAACCATCATGTGATGCCTCCTTGTGGATTTTCAAATTCCAGATAGTATTTTCGATGAGCCCCATAAGACTTTTCCCAAGCATGAAACAAATTGAGCATGTACCTAAGAATTTTAAAGGATTTTATATGCAAATTTGAGGGCTGAATTCTTCTGAGTAGCTTCCTTCAAAAACTTACTTCTGATTTCATGGTTATTTTTATAGTCCCAAATTTTATTGTACAATATCACAAGCCAGTAAGACAACACCCATCTGGCTTCAGAGCCTGAGGTAAGTTTGGCCATGATCTCAAACAAAGAGGAACAAAACAGGAAATCTCACTTGTCATTCTTCAACTTTTAAAGGTAGCATGTTCTGCAATTTTTGCCTACTTTTGGTCATTATCTACTGCCATCAAATTGTTTCATGAATATATATTATACACACATACCTGTAGATACATTGCTTCCAGATTTTATCTTATCAACCATAGAAGTTTCTACTGACTAAAATATCCCTCCGTTTATTTAAATATATTGCCAATACTTTGTCATATTTTTGAAGCCAAGAAATGAACTTTATTCAACTTGGTATCCTCAGAGAAAAGATCTTTCCTGCCATATATCTTATATATTAGCTGATCAATAGACATTTGTTGGTTGAATATTCTATTTTAACATTTAGGTTTATAGGGCTGGGGATTTAGCTCAGTGGCATAAGCACTTGCCTGAGAAGCATGGCAAGCATGAGGCTGTGAGTTCAATCCCCAGTACCAAAAACAAAACAGAACAAAAAAAAGATACATTTAGGTTTATATACATACGTTCAAATATGCAATATTTCTTTTACAAATAATTATAAGTGCATGCTAGACATAAATGAGATTTGCAAAAAAGCTGATGGGGGAATCATTATGTCTGAGTATTGGGAAAGTTTGTGAAAGTAGAGAAAATGGAGTCTCTGAAGATAGTAAATTTTGAGGTGCATATTTTACAGCAGAAAAATTCTGAAGCACAAATTCGTAAGTAATAGTGCAAGGGTTGAATGTATTAAGATTTAGTTATTTGTCAAATGTATGGATGTACTGAAATCAAGTGAGCCCTGGCCTTTAAAGCTGCCCCTTAACTCTCCACATGCTGTCCACAACCTGCTGCCATAGGCCTGGGGCTGAACAAATCTTTGAAGACAATTTCAGTCATATCCTCAGGGTACTAATCAATAGATTATCCTTTAAGGTCAGATCTGTCCCTGCTAAGAATATAATGTCAGTATTCATTCAAGTTACAGTTTTTTAGATTTAGGGAAAAAATTCACAAACTCAATGTAAACTTGCTCATTTTCTCTCAATGGTGGGAGGGAATTTGTTGGCCATGAGTAACAACGTAAGTCCTTATCCTAAAACACCAAAAAATCCAGTAATCTTACTATAGAGGAGTTTTCAATAGATTCCTGAGAATGATAAGATGGAAGAATAAGACATTAGATATTTAGGCCTTATAGATAGGCTTTTTATTTTGGATAGGTTATTAAGAAAGCAATTAGTTTTTTCATTAGGAAAGGCTTTATTCTATTTCTGTAGAGAAAAATAACCCCCTACCTGCTGCTAAGCATACTTAATTGAAGAAATTTGGATTGTACTGTTTAAGCTTATGGCATATCACTTGAACTTTTGACTAAGTGTCATTCTTCTAACATTATCATAGAATCTTAGCTCATCATGAGAATAGAGGTGCTAATCAAGAGGAATTACTTGGTAATTATATTTTTATTTAGAATTTTTAAGTATGCATTTCTATTTTTGGAAGAACCCCAATCATAATTTCCCCTCATGCATTTATCTGGTGAGGCTCAGTTAACTATTTGTTATCTCGGTAAACCTAGACGTGTTGCCCCTCTTACAACCTTGTTTGATAGGTGAAAATATTTTAGAATACAATGTTGAAAGCTGTAATGGTCAAGTATAGTAGTCAATGTACCCCAGAAAAACAAAACTAAAACCAATAGGATGTGTGTGTATATAATACATAAATATATATGTATACATGCTTGCATATAAAAGATAAAGTTTTTAAGGAATCAGCTCATAATTTATGCAACCTGACAGGTCCCAAGATGTTAAATCAGCAAGCTGTAGGTCTGAGGAGACAATAGTGTACCAGTCAAAGACTTAAGAACCAGAAAAACTGATAGTTCAAGTCTAAAGGCAAGAGACAAACGATATCTCAGCTCAAGGTAGTGAGATAGGAGATATTCCCTCTTACTAATAGGAGAGTTGTCAGCTCTGGTCTGCTCAGGCCTTCACCATTTACATTAGGGAAAAGAGTACACTTTATTCAACCTAATATTTAAATGTTAATTTTTTTAAATCTTTTTGAGACAGGGTCTCTCTATGCAGTTCGGGCTGGCTTTAGACTCACTTTGTAGCCCAGGCTAGTCTTAAATTGGCAAGGGTCCTCCTGTCTCAGCCTTCTGAGTGCTGGGACTGCAGGAGTAAGTCACCATGCCTGGCTTTTAAATGTTAATCTTATATATATATATATATATATATATATATATATATATATATAAAGACATAGTCCAAATATTTGACCAGATATATGGGCATCTCATTGTGCAGTCAAGTTGACACATAAAATTAAGCATCATGTCAAGTGAATGTAAAGTGACTAAATTATGTCAGCAATTTGCCTCCATTGTATATTGATCTGAAACTTTGGTTTTAACTCCAGCATGTAATTTAATAACTTATGACAATGTATTTTTCTCAAGTATAAATATTAAGAATCGGCTTATGTGTAATGCAGTTTATACCTCTTTGTTTCCAAATGACATCTTTCTATTCCTTGTTTGGCAGTTTTCTTTGCTATTTACTAGTGTACCAAAATGATCTTCAAATGGTATCCTGAAACATACTTTGGAGACACAAAATTTTTATTAAAGAATATTAACCTAAAATGCTACCATATCTTCTAACACAGGTTCCTTCAACAAAATCTTTAATATTTTAAAACATCATTATCAATGTTTTTTGCCTCTACTTAAAAGCAATAACTATGGTCAAAATGGTTATTAAAAAAGCAACTCCAACAATCAATCAGAACACGTAGCTTCCAGTTAATGAGCATGAATATGGCATGTAATTTCTGTGACTCTCAATCTCCAGAACAAAACATGAGGGAGGCCAAATGATTCAGTTGTAAAGTCTGGAAATTTCCCAACAACGCTGAATCATATTTCTTTCTCAATTCAATACAATAAGCATATATTGATTGCCTCTGTACCAAATGTGAAACGCTGTGTTGAGGACTTGTAGGGATACAAAAATCAATGACACATAATTTCCTTACCTCAAGGGGCCCACCATCTAGAGAGGAGAGAAGGGAATCCACAGTTATCTCTAATGCAGAAAGGACTGAGGCTGGGCATGGTGGCACCCACCTACAATCCCAGTACTCAGGAGGCTGAGTTAGCAAGTTTGAGGCCAGCCTGGGCTACAAAGTGGATACAAGGCCAATCAGAACTGCATGGTGAAAGCCTGTCTCAAAAAAAAGACTATAACAAATATTTTAGCCAAAGTCAAACCAAAAGCCACAGAAACAGAGGAAAGAATAATTTTCTTCAAGGTAATGGAAGATGTGACATTTTTGTGAGCAGGAATTCAACATCATGCAACCCATTGAACTAATTTAATTTTTACAAGATACATTTCCTACTTGTCCTCCTCCTGATAACACAATTTAGCATATATTTCCTAATTTTTTCCCTTGAATTTGTTAGTGGCTAGGTAACTGTGTTATGGTCTAGTAAATATAGACAAAAAGAATATACACCCTCTCCAGGCTCGACCCCAGAACACGTGTGCAATACTACTCACTGTTTTTTTTTTCTCTTTCATTAGCCAGATTCAGTGAATCCAGTGAAAATTCTGAAGTGTGTCTGAAACCACTAAAAGAGAGTGCTGATGTACTAAATGAGTACATGGGTGAAAGTACTTTTCTTAGCAACTCACATTGGGCTGTGACATAAACATGAAATAAATCTTCCCATATCATCTTCCTGTCTCTGTAGGAGACCAGTATAACCCTGGTACCAAAACCTAACAAAAATATTAAAAGACTAGAAAACAACAGACTAATGTTCTTCACGACTAAAGACTAGAAATTTTCAGAAAAATATTACCAAGTTGGATCCAGCAATACAGAAAAAGAACATGTGCAATGGGGCATAGGTGGGCATAATCTTCTTTCAAGAATATAATGTTTCTCAATTGCATCTGAAAAAAGTTACATTATCTATATTATTGACAAGTATATTCACTGGAGGGGGAAAGAAGAGGGAAAGGGAGAGAGAGACAGAGAGAGAGAGAGAAGGAGAAGGATAGGGAGGGGGAGAGGGAGAGAGACAGGGAGAGGGAGAGGGGGTGTTTAAGAAGATGGTTCGTGTGACTGAGGAAATTGGAAAGTCAAATATCTACAAAATAGATTGTAAGGAGACCCAGGGAAAAGTAAAGATTACAGTCAGAGTCTATAGGATGTCTGCTCGGAGGAGCCTCATTTTTTTAGGAGAGGTCAGCTTTTTCTTAAAGCCTGATCTGATGCAGTCCACCCATTCTGGAAGGTAATCTGCTCTACTCAAAGTGTACTATTTTCAATGTTTTTTGCAATCTAAACAATACCTTCACAGTTATATCCATATAAATATCCCCAAATTAATCTATAGCTTTAACTAACTCCCTTCAAAGTGACAGCATGTTGTAGGAATTTGCAAGAAAACACCAAAATGTATAAGGAAATGCTAAGAACATAGACTAGGCAAATCAGTTTTAAAAAATAAGAATAATTACACTATTTTTGAAGATTGCTATGAAACTACAACAATGAAGATTGTGTGTCTTAGTTACTTTTTCTTGTGGCTGAGACAAAAATATTCAGCATCCAAAGTTAAAGGAAGAAAGTTTTACTTAGTTCACAGTTGGTAGAGGTTTCAGTTCATAGTTGGCTGGTTCCAAGGCAAAGTGCCATGGCAGAGGAGAAACAGTTCATGGTGGGCAGAAGGCAAACCAGTGAAGCAGCAAGCAACAACAGCAGCCCTCTTTCTGTCCCTTATATTCTAACCAGGCTACATGCCCTTAGGGCAGATAGCACTCACACTGAGGGTGAGCTTTCCCATTATTCACATCCAGAAGTATGCCGAACCAATCAGTGAACTAATTTAGTAATTGCACACCCTTGATCCCAGCATCACCCTCGATCCAGTCACCTCTGAAAATCCCCATCTATGACCACAAAGGGAGGGGGGCATCTACACACATGCCATTATAGTCTGGCTGCATGTAAGGATCAACACACTGATCAGTGGAGAGTGAAAATTTCTTACATGGAATACAAAAATATTAATATTAAAATTTTAAAGTTATAAGCCTAAATTTAAAACTGTGCTGTTAAGAAAGTGAAAAAATAAACCAAATACTGAGAGACTGCATTCATAATATGTAATTCAAGTAGAGCTGTTAAAATTTAACAGGCAGGAGGCCTGGAGATATAGCTCAGTGGTAGAATGCTTTCCTAGCATTCATCAGATCCTGGATTTGATATTTAGAAACACAAAAAAAGCCAATAGAGAAAAATAAGTAAGATTTAACTACAAAAATAAATATAATGTACAACATTCCAAAGAAAAATAAAATGATGGGAAATTATTTAATCAAAGTATTAATTTTCCACAAAAAAACAAGAATTTGGAAATAAATCATCATAAAAGTAAGATCAAGATACACAATATTAGAAAAATGCAAACATATCAAAACTACAATACAAATAAATGAATAAAAGTCACTGAATAAAAGCAGAGACTTAGATTGGGCAACAGCAAAAATCCAGCAATATGTTTTAAGGAATATCATTAACCTATCAACCCAGAAAAGTTTAAAGTAAATGAATGGAAAACCACTGTAGGTAAATACAATACAATTGACAAAATAGTCTCTAAGGCAAAAAGCACCTCTTGGTGATTAAAAATGGTTATTTCCTTTACTCCTACATTCAGTATAAATATACTAACTATATACTAAGCAGCATTCTAATAACACAGCACTATATAAAATAAATTCTATTGTTATGTTGATTATAGTCTACTGAAGAGGCAAAGACAATAATCAAAATAATAAGCAATATAGTCTGTAAGGAGTTTGGAGAGTACTAAAGCAGTGAAAGAGGACAGAGAATCAAGAATAAGCATTTCCATTTTAAATACAATAGTCAGGAAAGATGTCACTGAAAAGAAAGACTTGAACAGAGAAAATAAAAGAGGGAGTCAGGTGCATAACTGGTTAGAGTGTCCCAGAAAGAAGCAAAAGTCAAAGCTTAAAACCCAGAGGAAAGATCATCCCTACCCTCTGACTTAAGGCTGAAAAATCTAACTGCAAATCTATGGCAGTGCCAAGGTGATATCAAGGAATTTAGTTTGTTAAAATTATCTAGAAGAACTATGATGGTGTCTGGGATGGGAAGGTAGCAGTGAAATTCACATTAACTGGTCAGATCCTCAACATATTAAAAATAACAATAGGGTGCGGTAAAAGATTATTTGTTGGGAGAGATAAATGCAGTGATTTATCCTAGTCTCCCAGAAGAATGAACTTTCTATTAAATGAGATGAGAAAATGCAGATCATAATGAGAAGAGTTCATCATATTGATATTAAAAAATCTACATTTGTGTACATCTAATAATATAGTCCCCACATACCTATACTGATAAATGTTCAAATTATGAGAAGAAACAGACAAATCAAAAATCATATATAGAGATTTTAATACTCCTTTTAGTACTTTAAGCAGCCAAGATATAGAAAGTTATAAAATATTTAAAAGATATTTAAAGACTCAATCTAATTGACTTGTGTAGAATCCTGCACCCAATAATTAAAATGTACCACTAAACTACCCAGGTGATTTCAGGGTATCTATGCTTCTCTAAGCATCAGCTTCTTCATTCATCATATGCAGGCAAGAATACCTGACTTAAACAACTTCAAATAATACTTTAAAAGCAACTGAGATATTATGAAATACTACAAAAATATGACATTATCATAAATTAACAGCTTCCATCAGTTCATAAATTACAACTGTAGAGCATAAACACTACTCCCAAAGTGCAAGCTAAACTTTCCTCAATCAGTTGCATATGCAAAACAGAATAAATATATTCTCCAAACGTATATCCCATTCTGCCTGCTCTTGTTACACTGTGTTGTTGACATGCCTTTGTAGGGATGACTCCTTGAGCTTGAGTGGACCTTTATAACTTCATTAATTGAATGTGAGGAAATGATCTTGTATAACATTTATAATTTATAAAAATCAATACCTCTCTCAGTACATTTGCCTTTGAAATCTGGCCACTCACTCTGCGATAAAGCCAAAGCCACATACTCATCCCAGTGGGGTTCCCAGCTAAAAGTCATGCTCAACCACTAAACATGTGAGGAAATGAGTACTGAGATGACCTGAATCCTAGCTTCTGGTATTCTATCTGAGACCAGATGTCATGGAACAAAGACATCCACACTGCACCCTGTATAAACTCCTATCCATAGTTGCTGTGAGCTAATGCATATTCATTGTCTTCATAAGCTACTTTGTTTTGGGATAGTTATACAACACAAATAACTAATATAACTTGATTTCCACAAATATTTCTAACCACATCATTAGATAAAACAACTTCTGCTTCCTCTCCTATTAGCATGTGAGATATCTTTAGCAGAACTCATAAGGCAGAGCTGACAGATTTTAAGAGAAAAGACAAGTAAGACAGAAATTATAATTTCTAAAGAATGCTTGCAAACTGGGGTTTCTGTCTAGGGAGGGAATGCAGCAAAGAAAGCCAAGCTAATGAGAAACTAACTTGTAAACTACCAAGCTGATAATACATCTTCAAGCCAGCCTTCCCATGGCAACTTTTTGTTCGAGCACAGGCATGAAATATTTAGAATTGCTAGAACTCCACTAGGAAGGCTTTTATCCCTGCAAAAGAGTTCATAGCCAGAAGCTGCCTGCTGGCACTGCATGCAGGAATGCACCATTTGTTCAATGCTAGAGTTTACTCTTTGACTGACTGACATGCTCCAACCCACCTCCAAAGGCTGCTTTGCCTTTATGACTGACACCTCCCAAGAAAAGGGAGCTGCCTCTTACTTAGGAGCAGGAGGCTGACGGAGGATATTTGCTTTGGAGTGCCAGAGACCTTCCACTATGCAAGCATCACAGGCTCCATGGGGAGAGAATTTCAACCCAGCGGGAGAGACAAAGGCAGCAGAAATAAAGACTTGTGTGGTTGATGCGCGTCTGCCCAATCTCCCAGTGCTGTTGTTATATTTTGTCCAGTTACAGAGATTTAAAACATGTCCCAACAGATTTTATGATATGTTTATTTTTTTAAATCCTTTGCATGTTCTTATCCTACCAGTATCTGCCTCAGAAAATAAACTGGGAATCAGCACTGCCACATTCTGCCCAAGCAAGAGTATGGCTGCTGACAAAAAATACATGTACTCCCTACATCAAAGGAAATGGAGGGGGCGGGGGTCACATGCAGTGTGACATAGTTTGAAACGGTCTGAGATAAAAGAGGCTTTTGATTTTGATGGTTTTCTCAAACAAGTCAAAAACGTCCCTAAAAGGGAGAAGAACTAGGGAGCCTAAAAAATTCAGGTGAAAAGCAGTCAATCTAAAGGAATCCAAGGAGATAACCCCACCCACCAGCTCACGCACAGGTAGAGAAACTACAAATGTCCAACCAGCTAAGCAGTCCATTTGTTGAGTGTTCTATAACAACCTGAAAATAGGAAAGTACTAATGTTTCTTGAGAAAATTCAGTAGACACAACAAAAGTCAGCACATGTTAAAGAAAACTTCAGCTGTGTAGTTTCTAAGAGAGTAGGCACTGTGGCCAGAAAGCCTGTGTTTGAACATCAGCTATGCATTTATTAACTAGATGTCCCTGAGCAAGAATTCGACCTTAGTCCCTTATCTGAAAAGTGGGTATCCCAGTAATTACTTATATCTAGCAGTCTGGGGGAATTTTAAACTGTCATACAAAATACACATAAAGTGATTAGAATTGTGACACATTGCAAGAAATGAAAAAATGCTAACTGTGTACAGTACTTTTGTAAAATACTATCCATATAGTAACTCATTTTTACTGAATTCATGTCTGATAAAACTGCAAAAATTCACTGAAGCACTGTTGTAGATAGCACAGCAAGAAAAGCTGCTGAGATTCAAAACTGGCTACACATGGAAAGTGTAAAATTTACACACATGATTTCATTTTCTTTCACCTTTGTATAATAATGCTCTCAAGCACATTTTTAGAATGGAGAAACTGAGACCAAGTAGCACACATACTTGATTAGAGCCCCAAAGCCAGGTTAATAAAGAAGCAAGAATTGCATCCCAAGTTATTTCACCACATGCCTTTTTCACACTGTCTCCCCTCCTAAGCCAGGTTTATTTTGTGCTGAAAATTGTCTCCCTCACTTCTTCACTCATGTTGTTCTTTCTCTTCACCACATGATACACTGAGAAATCTCAGTCACCATGAATTTTCCTTTAAGAAATTATTCTGCTTGTCATTAATCACTGACTTTTCTAATATTTTATGACACCCAGTGCAGTGACGCTGTTTGTGTTAGTCAGCTTTCCATTACTATAACAAAACAGCTGAGACAATTAATTTAAAAGAGAAAATGCTTATTTTGACTCACAGTTTTGGAGGCCCCATCCCAAAGTCAGAATGTCTCATTGCTTTTAGGTTTCTGCTAAGATAGTAATGATGGTGGGGTGCAGATGGTGGAAACAGATGCACATCATGGAAGCAAAAAGAGAAAGAGATTGGACCAGAATCCCCATATCCCTTTCAAATTTGTGCCCTCAATGACCTAATTTCCTTTCAACAAACCCCACCACCTAAAGTTCCACCACCTTCCAGTAGTTCCACAGTCTGGGGACCAACACTTCAAAACACGGGCCTTCACAGAACATTCTAGAGCCAAACTAGTGCACTGCTCAAAAGATGGTGCACAGATCCAAGGCATTAGCTTTGCCTGGGAGCCTCTTAGGAAAAGAACATTAGGTTTTACCTAGGACTACTAACTCGCATCACATAGGACTTTTAACTAACTTCCCAGGTAGTTGTTTGAAGAAGAGGTCTCCATAACAGCATAATTGACAAATTGTGCCAGATACTTCACTGTACTGAGGGTGTGCTGCATGCATTGCAAGATGCTTAGCAGCATCTTTCAACCCTAGGCCCAATAGCACAACTTTCCTCCCCATTCCACTCTTGCCCCAAAGAAAATGCTTCCAGATATTGCTAGACATCCCCTGCAAGGTGCCAAATAAATTCCAGTGGAGAACCCCTAGTCTATATGAAACAATTTTTTCCTCACTTGTATACTACCAATACCATTAGTTGTATTTTAAAGTAATAATTTTATGACTTCAACTAATTGTACTATAAAATACTAAATTTTAAGTGCCACATCTCTTTCCTCTACTGTACCAGTGGCCACCCATATATTATGCTCCACCCCTTCCCCTACTCTTGGCACTCTGACCTCACAAATGAAACACCTGAAGAAAAACCCTGGTTTCAGTCTCTGTTTCAAAGGAAACTCAGACTGTCACTCCTATAAAATCTAGAATAGTGATATTTTATGTGACAAATTACATGTTGAGTGATTAAGCAAAATATTATTGACTCTAAAGATTCCATGGTCCACTGAAAGGATAGGTAGTATCTTTTAGATGTGTTCAACTTTCCATAACTCAACATAACTAGCATGTGAGTATTTAGTAAATAATTATTAACTGAACTAATATAAAATCTTTTAAAGTTTATCTCCTCTTTAAATAATAACTCCACTGCTATTATGACTTCAAGTTTATAGGCCAGTAACAGGCAAGAAAATTTTTGAAATACTTTCTTTGAAATCAACACATTTTCTTGCCTTTCCATGTAAGACAGCCATCAAGAGCATGAGAAATTTATGAGTTGGGCACATGAAGGAAATTTTGTCTGAAACTTTCCATCCAAGTCATGATTTTTACCACCTTTTCCTTTTAAAGGAAAAGTTTGTAGAGGAACTAATTTCTAAATTAGTTTTCCAAGTGTGACAATACAGATATTCCTTAATGTTTCTGGAATCACCATGAGATTTGTCTCATTGTTTACTTGTCTGCCATGATCACACTGTTCTTCTGTGTTCATTATTAGAACTCATGATGGAGCAAAAGCAAAACTCCAGGCATTCAGGCTTTACAGTCTTGGCAGGGACCGTGTTATGGGCTCTAGAATAACCCTGGGAGGCAGGGCTTGTGGAAGGTGATGAGATCATGGGGTGCTAAACTGAGGAACCCACAGCTAACTGTGCTGTTAGGAGCTGGGGGCTGGTCAAGAGGCAGCTCACTGGGGTAAGCTGGAAAGGTGGAGCTCACTGCTCCTGGCTCCTCCCCCTTCCTATGCTTCTTGGCCTCCTTTATGTGAACCGCTCACACTCGCTAGTCTCTTGCACCATGTTCATCCTTCCTTGCAGCAAGTCAATCATGGACTGAACCACTGAGCCAAAATAAACCTCTCCCCTTTAAAAGTGTGGGTGCCAAGTATTTTGTCCTAGCAATAAGAAAGTAGACTCACAGTCAATATCACAAGGACACTGTGAAAAGGGAGTATCGCACAGTGCCATTCATTGGTTTCAATTGTTTAGAAAAGAAGTACTACAAAGAAAACATATAGGAAACACCTAATAATTAAACAATTATCTTGATTTTCTGAGCAACTGAATTCTAATAAATATTTATTTTTGTATATTTTGCTTATTACAGCTCTACTACAAGGAATGTCAGTTATATAATCCCCAAGATAAACAGAGAGAGTCTCAAAATGCAATTTCTTGTGTTGGTTAGCATAGTTCATCCAGTTTATTATTCTTATGTTGCTTTTAAGATATTTGTTGAAGGAGAGGGACCCTAGCAGAGGTATTTATCATACACTAACTTAATTCTGGACACCAAGTAATGTTGATACAAGATGGTGAGGCAACTGACAAACATTGATTCTATTTAAAAAGATGGTTGCAGCCATTTCCCCCACTGCATTATATCCACAGAAGCATTCTGTCACAGCTGTCAAGGTTCTCCTGCCTTAGCAAGCAAACGATCACTGTGATTTGTAAAAACTGACTTTAAACCCTGGCTCAGAGGGATCGTATTTGGAAAAGGTTCTTGGGAGATGTAAGCTTAAACTGATGGATCACCTGAACTGAAGCAGGGTGGTGTTGAATATCATTATTAACATCTCAAGGACAGGCAATGAGCCTGTAAAGTAAGAAGGAGAAATGTGCCAACAGTTGAAGGTTGGGTCCAGACTAAGAAGTGTGTGGCCTCAGAAAGGATGCAAGTCTGGGGAAACATGTCAAAGTGTTCAATAAAAGAACAGGTACAAATAATTCTCAAAATAAGGCTTACACTGGCAGACCGAAGTGTTTGTCTGTGGACATGGTTATGGGTTAAAGGGGATAATTCACCAGTCCTGGCTGAAATTTCAAATGATAGTAAAGCCCACACCTATAGATTTTCATATAAATAAATTTATTCAATTTTTTAAAATGTCATTTTTTCTGATTTAATTATGTCTTAGGATCTCTAATCCTCTCATAATTCTCTTCTCTGCTATAACTAACCCAAGATTTCTATATTTTAAGATGATCAAGTTTTACTTTGCATTTTCATCACAATTCTTACAGTCATTCATGGAAAGAAAAAGGTGAGTGATTATGTACCAGTCTATAAATTTCCTCATAATTTTATTAGCTTATAAAATCTGTTTGGAAGTACACTTCTTTAAAAAACAACTTTACACAGTTTGTGTTTCACGGCTACAATTTTACTTCTATTCTTAAATTCAAAGGGACTCTGTACAATCATACAATATCCTCCAACTCTTTCCTGCTTTTGTCTTTCCAGATGCTGCTTGAATTTCTCTAAAAACAAAAATAATATATAGGTCAGGGGACAAAGAAGGCAGAAATTGTGACAAGGAGCAAACTATTACTTTGGACATTTCTACCCCAAGTAGATATGTACATGTTAATGAACTTCCTGGATCAGGAAATGAGTTTCCTGGTGGAGGGTTTGATGAAGATGTGAACTCATTAAGCAACAGAGGTCTGAAGAGCTAATAAAAAAGCAAGAATAATGAGAAAGCAGTGGGAAGAAAAAGAACATGAGAATGGTACTGCTTGAATCAATAGGTTCTCATATTAAGTACTTACTTCTTTCACATTTAACTAACACATCCAAAATAGACGCAGGTTAAATGGAAAAGCTTTTCTACAATGTGCCTACTTTCCTTCCATGAAACTGGCAGCCTAAATTAAAGTGTTTTGTAGTAAGAACGCTTAGCCCAGTGTTCTAGTGCCAACAAATAAAATGATTGCATTTGTGCAATAGCAACAAGCATGTCTTTCCTTCTCCCCAACATTTTTCCCTATGAACTGATTCTATTCTTTAATAGAAAAAGCAATATTGCTACCCTTTTACATTTTTTGTATTGTCATTGAAAGCTGGATTTTCCTATGCTCATGACAAGACACTAACAGTATTGGAGCATTAAAAATAGCCTAATCAGTATTTGAGGGACATTTGAAAGTTATTTACTTCTATTGTAAAGATAAGGAAATAAATCGCAGTATGATATTTAAATTGAAACTGTGTTCATAAGAGAACAAGAAGTTAATTAAATGAGGAAATTTATGGAGGTGTTACATTTGGATTAGTAAGATGAAAGAGGCCTTGGAGCCAAACTGTGATGTGTGTATTGCAGGAAGATGATACATTCACCTGTGAGAAACCAGATTTTCACTGATATTGTAGTTTGAGGTTCCTCTCTCCCCACCCCCATCTCTATCTCTATCTCTATCTCTATCTCTATCTCTATCTCTATCTCTATCTCTATCTCTATCTCTGCCTCTGCCTCTGTCTCTGTCTCTGTTGGAGCCCTTTCAATCCCAATTGGTAGGTAGGAGTGTGTGTGTGTGTGTGTGTGTGTGTGTGTGTGCATGCACACATGTGTGTGGTGCTGGAGGTTAAATTTAGGCCTCATACATGCTACAGCCCAGACCACTATTGCTGATTTTAGGGCTTTCATATGTAACAAATAAAAATTGTACATAATGTACTTTTGACATTATTTTCTGTATTAGGAACTAGTTCAACTGCCATAACAAAGAGACCTAAAGTGATAGTAGCTTAAAGAGGACAGGATTATTTCTTTTATAAACAGAAAGAAGCCAGGTGGACTTGTATGGTTTTTGCTCAGCCATTTTCAAGTCTTGGCTCCATCTTGTGGTCCAACATGGCTGCTCCACCTCCCATTATTATATGTCTATTTCTGTCTGAAAAGAGGAAGCCAGTCCCTTTCCAAAAACAAGAAGAAACCTGCACATTTCACCTCTAAAAACGTCTCACTAACCACATGTTAGTCACAGTCACGTATACCTCCAAAGAAGGCTAAGAAATACACACTTTAATAATCAGATAAACAAACACCCAGAGAAAATTCTATTACAGAGTGGATGTTTCACAACAGTTATTAATTCTGAAACACACACACACACACACACACACACACACATACACACACACTGCTGAAAATCCTTAGTAGGTGTTACTAAGAAAATTGTTTCTCATTTGGTCTGCTTAATCTTCTGTTGTACTACTGTTTAAAGAGTTAACATTAAAATAGTCACTTCCTTATATCCTTCATTTGCTGATGGTATAAAATAATCTTCCTTTTTCAAAATTGTTCAAAATTAAATCTTTGAATTATCTGTTTTATTAAAAGTTACATGGGAAAGTCCTTTCACTGCTTATATATTCTTGTGTGTCTTCTGTTTTTAGTGCTCTTAGAATTTCTGTTCCCAGAAAACAGGAACTGTTGATAGTTTTTAAAAGCAACAATATAAATATTAGATTTGATCTAAGAAGACTCATCTTGGCATCAAAGGCATAGGGCCTGTAATACCCTCTTGCACTGTTGTCAACCAATTCTTCCTAATGAATCTGTCAAATGTTTCAACTCTCTGCTAAACAAAAGAACTATTTATAAACTATATTATTTCTATAGTCATTTAAGGAATATATTTAATTTACTAAATGATTTCTTACTATACAATCTTAAAGGAAGAGCTCGAGATTGGGCTAAGACAATGAGAGTCTTAATTCAGTTCTGCCCCTCATGATCTATGTGACCTTTAGCAAGTTACTTCATCTCTTCGCAAGCCACTTTACTCCTTTACCAGAGAAAACATCATTCTACCAGCCTTGTAGTGTTAATGTGAAACCTAAATACATTTTACAGAGGCCCTGAGTAAGATAAGAGAGTAATTGTTTCCAAAAACAAAAGCGTTTGGACATTGATACCACTGGCTTTATTGATAATAAAATTGTACGGTGTGGATAATGTGTAGCCACTCATGCCAACCAGTCAGAAAACAGAAGGAGAGAAGTGGGTGAGGAGAGGATGGGGATTAAAAAGAATCAAGATATTTTATGTACATGTATCTATTCCCTAAAATAAGTGTAAACTTTTTGTATGATAAAGATGCAATAATAAAATCAAATTTTAAAAGTTTAGAGGACCTGTGGAAAATATGCATTATTAATAGATTTTATTTTTGAAGCTCTTTTAAAATCACAGCAAAATCAAGTGCAAAGTACGGAGTGCTTATCTGTCCTCTGCCCCATTCACTCATTTCTTCCCCCACTAGGAATGTTCCACACGATTACAGACCCATTTCTTATAAACCATAAGCCTATACTCATACACCACTATTACACAAATTAGGTAGTTTTCATTAGGGCTCTCTTGGTGTTGTACATTCTATGGGTTTTGAAAAATGTATAATGGCATCTAAGTATCACATTATCACACAGAACAGGTTCACTGTCCTAAAAATCTTCAGTGCCTATTCAACCCTCTTTCTCCAGTATTGCCTGGCAACCACTGATCTTTATACTGTTTCCACAGTTTTCCTTTTCAGGTTGGTCCCTTTCACCAAATAACATGCATTTTATGCTCTTTCGTGTGTTTTCATAGCTTGACAGATAAATTATTTTAGCAATGAATAATATCCTCTGTCTGGAGGGGCACAGCACATTTACCCATTCACTATGGAAAAATAACTTGGCTAATCCCAATCTTTGGTGATTATGCATAAAAGAGTTACAAACATCCACGTGCAGGTTACTTTGGAGACGTGTCTCAACTCATCCAAATAAATGCCCAGGAGAGTGATTTTTGAATTTTATGGTAAGAGTATGTTACTTTTATAAAAGTAGACTGCCATTTTGCAGTCCCAGAAAAAATGGACAGGAGTTCCTGCTGCTCCATATCCTTGCCAGCTTTTGGTGCTTAGTTTGGATTTATGCCATTGCAATACATATGTGATGGTATCTCACTGAGATAATTTGCAATTCTCTGATGGAAGTATCTTTTTATACTTTTATTTACCATCTATATATCTCCTGAGTGAAAGTTACTGTTCTGATCTTTTACCCATTTTCAAATAAGGTTCTTCATTTTCTTGATTTGTAAGTATCCTTCATATATTTTGAATAATAATCCTTTATTAGATATGTCATTTGCAAATATTTTCCCCACATCTGAGTCTTGTCATTATTTTATTGGTATCTTTTTCAGAGCAGAAATTTTTAATTTTAGTGAAGTCCAATTTATTATTTTTCTCAGGATCATGCCTTTGGTGTTATACCTAAAATGTCTTTGTTAAATCCAAGGTGTATCAGTCAGGGTTTTTACTAGAGAAAACAGATATAACATGAGTTGTACAAATGTATAAGAAATTACAAGACAGGCTTATAATGGTCAGCCACAGAGTTAGATGAGGAAGCATGCAAAGGGTGTCTTCACACTGGAGGCTGAAGGATTCAGTCCAAGGTCTGGCATTCATTCCAGTGTCCTGTGCAAGTCTGCCCCAGCAGGCTGATGGATTTGCAACAGAAGGCCAAAAGGTCTATGCTAGAAAGCTGAAGAGTCTATGCTGGAAAGCTGAAGAGTCTACACTAGAAGCCAGGAGACAAAGTCCAAACCAAAGGCGAAGACTGGAACTTCTCCAAAGAATGGAATTCATTCATCCTTCCTCCTTCCCTTTTATACCATCCAGGTGATGAGCCACCCTAGGGTGAGAGTTGCTAAACCCATTTAGTTAAGCTTCTAAATGCCTCAAGCTGACACAATCAATCAACCACTACAGTCTACCCCTTGTCAACTTGGCAACCAGACACATTTCTTTAAACTGGTCTCCAGATACAAAGACAAGCATATAATTGCACCTAACATGTTATAACTATCTTTTGTACAAATGCAAGTGCACTAATTCCCTTACCAGAACAGAATGTAAGTTTTTTTTTTTTTTTGGGTGATGTTTACTCCTATCAGTTTATAACTTTAACATTGTAACACAGGTTTAACAATTCCCAAGAACCAGCATTAGGTCTATCACCATTATGTTACATTAGAACCATATTTGGGGAGAAATAGAATTACAATCCTCTTTCCTGTAACTGATTCTGTAGCTCGTATTTAGAACTTCCTTCTTCTGCTACCCATTCTGTATTCCCCTGGCCTTCAGCAAGCACCTCAGCAGGTCTTGGTTCTTTCCCTGATGGAGTGACCCACACCTTCATTTCTGAAGGTTCTGGACCACTTGTCAATCTGCCTGAATTAGGTTGTTGCAATTTTCCATTGACCTTAATGACAGGGCATGGTAGTACTAAGAGGGGTCCTAAGGAATCTCCTGTACTCCACAAGTATTCTTCCTTTCCTCCATTGTAAATTAGTACAATCACCCCTGACAACACTGTGACTCCCTTTTTAGCTTGTTTCTTCAGAGGCATGAGGAGACCAAAATGACCAGTCTTAGTTTCCAGTTCAGTGGTACCATTGTTGTGATTCCTGGTATAAGCCTTACCCGCTCTGGAACCAATACATATGTGATGTTATCTCACTGAGATAATTTGCAATTCTCTGATGGAAGTGTTTTTTTATACTTTTATTTACCATCTATATATCTACTGAGTGAAAGTTACTATTCTGATCTCTTACCCATTGTCAAATAAAGTTCTTCATTTTCTTGATTTACAAGCATCCTTCATATATTTTGAATAATAATCCTTTACTACATATGTCATTTGCAAATATTTTCACTATATCTGAGGCTTGTCTTTTCATTATTTTATTGATATCTTTTTCAGAGCAGAAATTTTTAATTTTAATGAAGCCCAATTTATTGTTTTTTTCAGGATCATGCCGTTGGTGTTATACCTAAAATGTCTTCGTTAAATCCGAGGTCATCTAGGATTTCTCTTAATGTTAACTTCTAGGAGTTTTATAGTTTTACATTTCAGTCTATGATTCATTTTAAGTTAATTTCAGTAAAGAATATGATATCCGCATCTACATGAGGATGTGATTCAGGGAGTACCAAATAGAAGAAATGTATAGTGCAAGGCATGTCTCTCAGGACAAGCCACCTTCCCTGAAACTCAAAGTGGTCACCAATCCACCATGCATTTTTATACTCTTTTAAAAATGTCCATCTTTCTTCTTTGTACGCCAGTAGAAAATAAGCTTTATGAGGGTGAGGAGTTTTTGCCTGTATTATTCAATGCTGTATTGCCAGCACCTGGTATGTACCTAAAAGTTAATAGGTACTGCCCAAATTAATTTTAAACTATATAAAAATAGCACTAGGAGACAATACAAAGGCCAGTCTCAGTAGCAGTGCCAAACATAATGCTATTTCTTTGACCAAATTAAAGGTCAATTTTCCCTGCAGAAAAGAAGTTCTGAAGAAATTAAAATATTGATTCAAACTAGAAAATAAGGATGGAAAAGGCATAAAGAAGGAAAGAAAAAATTATTAGAAATTAGAAATGTTACATGCATTCTGTGCTTTATTTTTCTCAGTAACAATATGAGGTAAATATTTTTATTTTATTTATACAGCATCTCTGGTTATAGATATTAGGTAGCCTATCTAGTGTCCATAGTTAGCAAAAATTTGATTCTAGTGATATCACTTTAAATACAGACTGAAAGATTCTAAAACCCAAAGAAGCAGGAAAGAGAATGGGAGACAAGAATAATTCTTTTCAGAGGAAGTGAGATTAAAGAGAATGGGAGACAAGAATAATTCTTTTCAGAGGAAGTGAGATTATTTAAACCCCAAAAAAGAAAAAAAGAAGGTAGGAAGAGAATATTCTATGACATTGAAGTACATGAGGAGCTAAAAGAAGGACTTTGACAAACTCAGAAGAGGAGGCAGTCAAGAAAAAAAATCACAAGAAACTGAAGCTAAGACCTAAAAGTAAAATAGGTAGAAACAAACTTCTAGATGATGGCATAAAAAAGTGGGGAAATTCTGTATGCACAGGTTAAACATACCTGAAATGAAAACACACAAGACATGTAAAGTAACTTCAGTTCATAGAAGAACAAAATAATGGTTTAGAAATTAAAGATAAGCATTTTAGAAAAAGTAGAATGGAAGAGGATTGATGCATTGCTGTGTATTCTTGGAAACCACTTAGAGATAGTATTAAATATGTGACAAGTGGGCCATTCCATGAGAACATTTATAAAGTGGTATATACAAATAGGAGAACACATTCTCCACCCAATAAAGCCTCTGAATACTGGTTAGGATGGCATGACTGATTTCAGCAATGGGTATCTTTTCTGGATTCCTGAAGTCCACAAGGCTTTGTTTCTGACAGGGATTCAGAGAAGGCAGCCAGCTTTGGAGCAAAACAGGTCACTTTTTGAGCCTAATCCATCATTAAATAATGTGCCTTTAGGGAAGACCCAGACCATCAAAATCTGTGGTCTCACCAATAAAACATACTTTTTGTTAAGTTCACAAAAATTCAGTGAGACACAGCATGTCACACTGAGTCATATGCTTCATAAACAACCATCCCTATCAGCCTCAAGTTGAACTTCAAGAATGTAATTTTTAAGTGGATTATATAACAGAGTAGACAGCTGTGATCAAGGTGTGCTGACCAGTAAAAAAAATTAAAATATATCCTGGAAGATAAGACATGCAAGTATGTAAGCCTAGCCATTCAGAATACCAAGTACCACTTTCTAAAAGTACAGTGAGTATTGGGTAGGCCTGAATGTGCCTTAAATTGTGCAAGAAACAACTGTGTTTCAATGGGAAGATGGGCTCCCTCTCCCAACTCTACACCATATTAACCTGTTCTTTTAATAATAACCTCAACACAGTGATTGCAAATTGAAATTTAATTTAGAAATTTCCAGCTTCTCCCTGAAGCTCTGCTGAACTGCCTTTAGGATTGCAAATATATTTTTCTACTAACTCTATAGCGTATCAGTTCACTGACATTTACATTCTGAAGTTACTCATTTCCTCTTGGTTTTCAGGGAGTAATGCACAGGAACATGCAGTTTGGTTTAAAATTTTGGCAGCGAGGTGATATGTACCAATCTCTTTTCTTGGGTATTTTTCTACTTAGTTTACTCATAGCCTTGTGGGAGCTCAGTGAATAAATTCTCTCCTCCTCAACACCCATTTTAAGAGGTCCCTGGTGCTAACTGAGATGTTTAGGATGGAACATTAACTCTTTCAAGCCAGCAGGCTATTCTCTGGGGCCCTAACATGTTAAATACAATGAGAAAAAAATGGTTGTGTAACTTTCTGCTTACTTCAAAAGGCAAAGTTTTCTTGTAAATAACTGTTTTTAGGAGCTGGCAAGGTTTCTCAGTGGTAGGGGTGGAGGAGACTTGCCTAGATATACAAGGCTCTGGATTTTGATCCAAGTTATTAATAATAATAAGTCAACTTTACTTTTTATGTCATGCTATAATTTCACTGTGTGTTTCTGACTGGTATGCACCCTTCAAAACTTTTTGGATTTTGATTTCTATATCCTCACAAATCTTTCACACAAGTTGCATGTCATTCTTAACCTGCAATTATTGTATGTATGTATATATATATATATATATATATATATATATACATATTTATCTGTTCTCTGTCCAGGAGGTAATGTGGTTTATAAGGTTATTCGAGGTTTGGTTCCAATTTATTTTTGTCAGCTCAGCTCCCACTAACGCTCTGCATAATTCCTAAACCATTATATTGAATGACATGGAAGTGGTAGAGGAATATACAGTGCAAGTAGAGAATTTATTTATTCTTTATCTATAATCTCAGCACACTGTATGGTTAAAACAGGAGGATCAAAATTTCAAGCCCAGCCTGGGCACTTTAGTGACTTAACAAGATTATGTCTCAAAAAATAAAATGATCAGGGGGTATATAACTCCCCCCCTCCATTAAATATGCTACCATGGCAATTTGCATACTCTTGCATGCAAGGCAAGATAATTTAGTCATTCATAAATCATAAACAGTCCTCTAGACTCTTTCAGTCTCAAAAACAACTTTATTTTAATCATGAAAAGTCTCATCCACCCAGCTCCTTCCTTCAGTCTCTTCCTTCAGAGAGAAGCTTCTCTTCTCTCTCCAGGTCAAGTTGGCTTCTGGCTCAGAAAACTGGGCCAACAGCAATTTTGACAGCCTTAGCTCTCTTTTACCTCCACTTCTCCACTAGCTTAGCCTCTACCACTATGGCATACCCTTGAACACTATAGCGTGGTCTTAGACACTATAGCATGCCCTCTAATTTCCCTGGGTGAAGGATTCAAGGACAAAGACTCAGTCTCATACTATTGGTACTGTGAAGGCTCTTTGAAGCCAATGGAGGAACACAGGATGGCTATTCTTCTTGCAGAATCTCTACTGGTTTAGGATAGGGAGGAGTTTCCACTGAGTGCCTGGTTGCAGCTCCCCAGACATGAACAAAGTGCCTTCCCTACCTAGTTACTAAAGGATTCAGGCACTTCACTCCATTCGGGTATCTATCAAGGTCTTTTGCTTCTCTGGGCAATCTTCATGGGCAATCTTCATCATTGTAATCACTCTTGATCAGCTTACTTTACAGTGGAGCCCAGTAACTTCCCTATATGTCTCACTCACAGGCAGCAGTTCTGAAAGTCCTCTTTCAGTGCAGAAGCAGCTTTCTCTACTTTTCTATGCTTGGTGGTACTGAAAACCTCAGGAAATACAAAGCAAGGCAGTATTAAACCGCTCCCCCCCTTTTAAAAAGTTAGAAGTGTCTACCTAGAGATGAAAAGAATTATTTCCCTTTTCTTCCTGATGAATGGAGATGACAAATGTAAAGCTCAAAGACAATTACAATCGAGAAAATTCCTCACCCGATCATTTTGTTTCTCTTTCAAGGTCCAGGTGTCTCTTTTAATACCTAGTGACTGACAGAACTTTTGTAATTTCTTAGGACATTTAGCATAGTTCTATGACATCTCAATTAAGAACACTGGTGATTTTCCCCCCTGTTGTAATGTTCCAAGTCTTTGGGATCTCAACAAAAAAGAGACCAAAAAGTGCCACTTGGATAGCTTCCTATCCTAGGCAGCTTACAGTTGGCTCCATACTTTTGGTATTTTCTTGCCTCTTTGTTTTGGCTATTTTGTGATCTCCCTAAAGTTTTTTAAACACTTCTGTTACAGTTTGTATCTAAATGTCCCCTCCAAATCCTCATGAGGCCACAGGTAGGGAGTTTTGAAGGTGGCCGGATTAGGGTATATGTATGAATGTGGATTAAGTGTGTAATATTGGAACTAAGGGAGTGAATAATGGAAACTCCATGCTAGTTATGGGTGGTACCAATCACTGGAATGGACTATAAAGGGACAGAAAGCAGGCACACCTGCTACATTCCTGGTGTGGTTTCTTTTTGATCACTACCTCCTGCCTTCCCTGCTATGAACTGTTTCTTCTCTGTGACACCCTTCTTTGCTGGCATCTTCTTTGGAGTCAGCTGACTAAGGACTGAAACCTCTACACACCGTGATCTGAAATAAGTCTTTCCCCCTTTAACTTGTGGGTGTCAAGTATTTTGTCGTAACCATGAAAAAGTAACTCAGACAACTTCTGAAAACACATCTCAGAACACATTCTCCACAAGTCGAAGAAAATTTGTTTTGAGAATTTATTTATAGCTTTCCTATAATATTTGCACCCTTCCTCATAGTCTAGTGATGTCTAAAAGCTAACAACAAAAGTTGTTTTGTCTTTTTCTACAACATAAGCTCATCAAAGAGTTGTTTATTCATATTCACTTTTGGAAACCCTGTAGCACCTCACCAAGTAATGCATTCATTCCATTTTACTCTTTTTATTTTTATTTTTACTTTTTTTTCAGTTTCTATGAAGTTTCATTTATCATAGACTCAATAATCCCAATCTAGGTGTACAAGGTATGATTTAAACACACAATAAATATGTTTATACATTTTTAAATAATTACAGTAAAAGATACAGTGCTATTAATCCCCCTCAAAATAGTCCTGTCCACTTTGTGCACACTTATCCCATTATTCTTTTCACTTTCTGAAGTAGTTCTGGAAGTTCTCTTGCATAAGCATCTGCTTGTGACTGCCTCAGTGCACTCAGAAGCATACAAACACAATTGACTATTTGTTGTCCTGAATCAATTCAAAGAATTTACAACAATTTCTGTCAAATAGAAACATTACAATGTGTCCTTGTCTATCTTATTTACCAGATCTGGCATCATCTGACTTCTAGCTCTTCACAAAAGTCAAAATGATTTTGAAAGGTAAACATTTTGGATTGATTCAGGACATCAAGGAAACAACAGCACAATTAAGGACACTCACAAAAGAATTTCAGAAAGTGATAAAAACAATGGCATAAATTCATTTGAAGCAAGGGAGGGTATTTGAGAGTGATTAGTGGTAATCTGTCTTTTTCTGTAATAGCTTTTATTTAAATATTTGCTACATGTTTTGATCACAACTAGTATGCCTGTCTTCGTTATTTTTCTCTTGTTGCTGGGATGAAATACCCGAAACCCAAAATGAAGGAAGGAAAGGTTTATTAGCTCACTGTTTGTGGAGGTTTCAGTCAAAAATCAGCTGGCTCCAAAACAGGGTGGCATGGCACTGGGGCAAAACTTCAAGGCAGCAGCAAGCAAAAGCAGCCAGAGCAAAAGTGGGGAAGAGCAAGCCTCTTTTCCTCCCTTTTTGTATTAATCACAGCCCCCATCCCCCCAGGGCAGTTGCAGCACTCACAAAATCTCTGTGCCTTCTTCTTGCACAGGATGAGGGTATTTACAAAGTAAGGATCCTGGCTTCCTGCTGAGTTTCTTAGTTAAATTTGTAAACTTCTCAATTTGACACAATGTATCAACCATAACAATGCCCAAGAGAAATGAAGATATTTAATATTTAGAGTATTCAAACCAGCAATATTCATAATGGACCAAAAGTGCAAAAAATCCAAATGTTCATTAACTTGTGAATGGGTAAATGAAAAGTAAGATATCTATACAATAGATTATTAGCCAGTAATAAAAAAAGGAAGCACTGATAAGGCTACAATATGGATAAATGTCAAAAACACTATCTAGAAATATGCTACATGACATACTTAATGATTCCATTTATAATAAATGTCCAGAAAGGAAATAAATTAACAGATGCCTATCTTAGAAGTATGAATGCAAATGGGCATGAGGAATCTGAAAGATGAGGTAGAAACAGTCAAAAATTGGATTATAGCACAAATCAGTAAACTTAAGACATTGAGGTGTACACTTAAACATGTGCACATTTTATGATATGTAAATTGCACCTTAGTAATCTAAAAAAACACTGCTTATTCAGTGAAATTTGGGGCATTTTTCTTTGATGTCAGCTTCTTATAGGTGTTAATGCTGCTGAAACCTCAAATAGTTCAAAATAAGACTGAAGAGGGCCTCTGGGCCCATGCCTTGCTCACGGAGTCATAAACAAACATATTGCTTTTATATCAAAAGCCAGGATTCTTGAAATTTCATGTGAGGTTAGATCACAGTTAGATTGAGTGCAGCTGCAATGCACCAATGGTTTTCTGGCAGTGAAAAGAGCTGATGGTCTTCCCAAGTGTCTAGTTTAATAATAAAAAGTGACTTGGGCACTGAGCATTAAAATTTCCTCATAACCTGAAAATCTTGTCATTGTGGGATTTTAAATCCTAAATTGGATCATTGTAGCAAAGTAATTTAGAAATCAATCAGCTTCATGAGCAGAAAATGAAAAATGTGGGATCAATGTTTCCTCTAGATATTTAAAGTAAAATCAGACTTTAAAAATGATCTATACTTCAGCCACTGGTAAATATATATTTCATGTAAGAGAATAGATGCAATTCATTTGTCATTAGAGATGAGATTTGAAGGTTTAAAGTGTTCATGGTTTAAAAGCATATTGTTTTACAAAGAACAAATGTAACATTTCGAAATTATTCTAACTTGTCGTGTTTTAAAATATTTTGATTATTTCCACTGTTAAGTAACTATCTGTAGAAATCCATCTAAATGAATTTGAGTGAACTGCAATTTGGTTTCCAAAGAATTTTCACCAAGATTTTGAGCTCAGATTATAAGGTAGTGGTTTGAACTTCAAAACTCTGAGTTTAAATCATTTGTGTAGCAACAACAAACAGGGAGGGAAAATACTAATAAATAAAAATAATCAAAAGTTGTGAAATGCTATAAAGAAAACCAACTATAGACTGAGATTAAGGAGGACAGGTAATGATAGCAGGGATGGTGAGACCTCATTCTTCATAGTGTGATAACAGCAGTTAGGGTTTGTTTCTGGAAAGAAATGGAAAGAAATCTCCAGCAGGAAGCACTGAGGCAAGTATTGGCTTGACATGTTCAAACAATTTAAGCTAAAAATTTGTTTTGAAAACTAGTGAGGAGATGAGTGAGAAGGCAAAGGTAAAGAGAGGACAAATCATGGAGAGATTTATGAGAAGTTTAGATTGTATTAAGCCAAGGATTGACATGATAATAATAAATTCATATTTAGAACGACTGTCTTCTAACTCTGGAATGAACAAATGAGAAGAAGATTAGCAGAAGGAAAATCAATTAGGAGACTTCAGAAAAGACAGTATGGTGGACCAAATTAAAATGCAATTTTAAAAGATGGACAGAGGTAGACACAATATAGATACACAGACACAGATAATATAAATATATGAGAACGTGTATATAGAGTTAACAATAATGCCAGTATTTCCTGATAAATTGGATACTATGAATGACAGAAAGGGCAGAGTAGAATAATGTTCTACTGGTATTGCCTTGAATATTTTTCAAACATTTTGTGTGCAACTCTGCTTCCTTTTTAGGGAGTTTTTGCTTCCAATACCCAATACCCTCCACGTGTATAAAGGACATCCCTTAATCTATGAAAGTCCACTTGCTTTGAAGCATAGAAATCTCAGAACTTCACAATACACATCCTCATGGGAAAGTCTTTAACCAGTGACTGAAGAGTTTAGTAGTATGACAGCTCCAACTCCTTAACTGCAGACAAGACTTAACTACAATCTTTAGTTTCCTGAGCAATCAGATGGTATCTACATTCTACGGGAAGTTACTTAAGATTGCATTTTCTTGGGCATCTTCTGCTCCCTCTACTGCTTCCCCAATTTCCTCACTAGTTTTCCTATGAGTCCTTCTTCAATAAATCAAATGCAAGGAGTAGTTGAATTGTATCTGCTTCCAGTAAACTAGCCCAAGACAAAGTAATTTTTTATAGGTTTATTTTTTCTTTGTTTGTTTTTATCTTCCCTTTCCTTCCCTTCTGTTCTCTTCTCTTCACTTCTATCTCTTTTCCTCTCTCTCTCTCTCTCTCTCTCTCCCTCTCTCCCCTGTCTCTCTTTTCTCTCAGTCAATTCACCTTATAAAACCAAAACTCTACTCTCTGCTTGTTCTACACCTGCAGTTTCACCAGCACCATAATGATAGCTAAGAAAATTCCATCAGTGTACTCACTGGTCTCACTTAAAATTGACAAGCATTTAACCCAACCAGTCCCTTCCTGAGATCAAGAAATGCGACCACTGTTCCATGTTCTACTGTTTATCCCAAGATCGTAGAGGACCCTTGCACATCTACTTTCAAACCTCTAACACTTCCTGCTCCACTCACAACCTGAAGACTTTGCAGCCTAATTCATTGAGAAGCAAAAGCTATGGGAAGAGAACTTGCCTGTGCCCTTATCTCAATGCCTTATGTTTGCTCTCCTCTTCCTGAAACTCTGTGCCAAACATCTGCATGAGCATTCACTTCTCTCTATCTCCAGTGTCACCACATCTACAAGACCTTCTCTAAACACTCTACACCATGACTATCCCATTATGTTGATTCATTTTGAATCACTCTCACCACGTTTTGGCATATGATGTATTCCCTTTTATACTTGATAAATCGTTTTTCTTCTCTTGCATCTCTGAGTTTCACAGGTTTAACTGTTTTTCACTGTTTTATCATTAGCACCTAGAACACTGCTACAAAATGGATTTTTAATTTTTATTGTCTTAACATGTGGATGAATATTAAAGATACTTTCAGACACCAGTCTTTCCAACCAAAATATCAGGTCAGTGTGTAACTAACTACAATCTGCTTGGTAGCTGAGCACTCTTATTGTTCAAGGTCCTCATGGATTATTATTGCAATTATTTTAAAAATTTAGTATTTTATTTTTAGTTTGATATTTTGGTTTGATAAAATGAATTTGATACTTAAATTTTAAGAATACATCTAATTTTATTGAATGTACCAATTGCATAATAAATCATCAGTTACTGGAATATTGACTCACAAAATCAAGACTGCAAGTCCCTAACCTATGAAGAAGTTTCATTCCAGGAGAATGTTTATAAATTGTATTTGTTCATTAGTCTGACAAATAAGTTTTATATACCTTTGACACAAATATACAATGTAAAGCAGAAAAAAATCAAACATACACAAAGAATACTGTGAATAAACTATCTTTTACTTTTACAGTTACCTTAAAGTGGTGGTACTATATGGTACAACTGTAAATAGTCTATTTTTACTTTTACAGTGTCAGTATCTTAAAATGGTGGTACAATACAGCATAGAACTTTCACTTTTGCTTCCATGATTTTTGCTTCACACTTCCTAGCAGTCTATTCTACATCACTACTGCTTTTCCTCTTGCTTCCAGTCATCTTGGGCTCTGACTGAGCACTGTACAAAAGCACACAACAGCACAACTATGACAGTGTCTGGGAGACATGTGATTTGATTTGTTCATGTCTACAAATGTTTCTATCTGTGAAAGTTCACAACTCAAATGTTTGTAAGTCAGGGACTTACTGTTAACAACAAACCCTAGATCTTCCATCAACAAATTACTGAACTGTATATCTTTTTGCAAAACCGGTGTGACATCCAGACAAAAAAGATAAGTATATTCGGTCTAGTACTAAACATGGCTTTTTAAGATTAAAAAGAAACTGTTTTTGTCAGTTTTACACAACTGGCAGGACCACTTCTTGCCACATTGCTATATTTTGATTCTTCAGCATTCACTATTCAAGTTTTTCTCACTTCTTTTTAAAATGTAATATAAACACACAGGCAGACCAAAGGAGACATATCAAGTCTTAAACATGACATTCAGTCTGATTGGAATATGGATGTTCTGAAATACTCAGTTTAGGTACCACATTATATGTGGACTACCATCCTGTATTGATTTTTTGGAGGTAGTTCTAGAAAGTGAAAAAATGATTGGCTTCACTTTATCTCAAAGAGTCATCACTCTAAAAACACAAATGAGAAGAACCATTCCACTTAAAAACAAATTGACATGCCCTAGATTTTGAACTTTCATTGTAAATGTGGAAATTTTTTACAGGTGTTAGAGACCCGTCCAACAGAACCCAAAGTAAGTCCATGGGAGAGGAGAGTGAGAACACAGCCTGATACACTCTTTCTACATTTTAGTATTTCTCAATCATATTCTCCAGGTCCACGAGTCTTTTAACATGAAATATTTGATCTTGAGGAACTGAAGTTTTACTTTATGTCTGTAAGTTACAAATTAACACTAAAACTTAAAAGTTTTATCTTTGCAAATGGGATAATAATTCAACACTGAAACAATTGTCACAGGTAAAGCAATCCAAGAACATCTCTCTGAATTCAGAGAAATGGTATAATCTTATCTTCTGCATTTGCTCAGTTAGGTAGTATGCATCTTTAATCATTCTACACCGTCAGTCCTGCCCCACTGACCCCATCTCACATTCTCCATGCAGACTAACTTCCTACTGTTGTTCTATTTCTTTAATAATTACATTGGGCAGAAACTTGCCTCACAAGCACACAAACTGATACATTGAAGGAAATGAAAGCCAAACAGTAAATTGGTGAAATCTCCCTATCCAATTCATTAAGTATTATAAACTTCCACACGCATGCAAAGCACTTTCTTAGGAATGCAAAGCTCATGGATGATAGCAAATCACAGTCTGCAGCATAAGGGCTCTTATAACCTTGAAGAGCTCAACTGTGTGTGTTGCAACTGGCACTGTGTTTCAGATGTTAGAAATTGATAGCCCAGTTATCATCCAAAAGTGTGATGTGTTTCTTGTCTTATTCTATCTTTTGAGATCAGTAAATTATATGGTACCTATAAGAGAAAAAATGTCAAACATTTGTATTTTTATCTCCTACATAAATGAGGCAATATTAAAACATTTTTATATAGCATGTCTGGAAATTATTGGACAGATATTTATTTAATGAATGGATAATTGAAAGTAAGCATTTAGGATCATATTTCCAAACTTTGTAACTTTAAGGATAATCCATGAATTGATAAGCTTAATAAGTTTCTAGTTTCTGGGTTTCAAAGATTCACAGAGAGGAGATAGTGGGGATGGAACATAAGGTTATTTCTCAGAGGAAGATACATTCAGTTCACTGTTACCCAGTCAACCCATGCACATCCTTAAGAGATGCCTTCCTGTCACTTCCTGATTACCTGGAGATATCTACAATTCTGGAAACCATCAGGGTTCTCTTCTTTCCTAAAGGTTATAGGACAGAGCCCTTACTGAGCTTGCAATCATCTGACAAGATCCCTGCTATAACAATTACATAGAAGAGAAATGAACGTCAAAGGAAGAGTACAGGAATGATATACAGAGAACAGCACAAGTTCTCAGCTAAAACTTGCTTGTCATTATTGTTTGCAAAGTAGATTCAGCAAGTCTGAAACAAACCTTGAGGAATAATGATGGAATCCAGTTTTTATCCTTAATGCATTTAAGAAAATAAAAATTCAAAACTTACCAATCATATTCACTTTAACCAAGTGATAAGGAGAAATAGGCCAGCAAGTAGGGTAAACAAATGAAAGAAAAGCAGGACTCAGTTAATCTCAACCCCCTTTTTTTATCTGCTGTAATTTTCAATGTTTTATAAGAAATTTATTATTAAACCTTTACACTTAATAATTTCATATGTGAAGAGTGTGATAATGGAGAGCTACATGTCAAACGTACCTTTGAATTTAGCTAAGGTAAATCCATTCTTTCATCCCATAATTGCTATATAATTGTATAAGTTAGCTTTGTTGTAGTGTGACAAAATAGCTGGCACCTCACACCCATAAGAAGACGTTTAATGCTGTTCTCAGTTTTCAGATTCAGCCCATAGTTGGTTGGTTCCAAGGCAGAAAAAAACATGGCAGAGAAGCATGGCAAAGAAACACTGCACAATCTATGGCAGCCAGGAAGCAGAAAAAGATGTGAGAGCCAGAGACAAGAATACAGCCCTTTTAGACTCTGTCCCCAGTGACCTATCTCCTCTGAACAGCCCATACTTCCCAACAGCACATTCAGCTATGAACTCATCAGTAGATTAATCTGCCATTATGATCCAAATACCTTCCAAACACATAAGACTTTAGGGGGACATTTTAGACTAAACCATAAGAATAATTGACTTTTTAGCTGTGCTATAATTGATGTCTTCATGAAAGACTTTTTATTAGTCAGTTTGGGAAATAAAGTTATTGTAATACTTTTAAGTAGGATTTTATTTTCTCACTTAAATACATTTTCAGCTACACAATGCCTTTGTTTTCAGAGCCCCTCTGTTTCATGAACAGTGACAAAGTGAAAGGTTTATTATGTGAATACGTAGTTTTTTGGTTAACCTTTGCCTGATACTAGCTTCAGTGATTATCCCACTGACAAATCACATCAAATATTTGCATTTAGGAAGTCAATTTCCCCCTCAATTTGGAAGGGAGAGTAGGCAAAACCTATAGGTGGGAAATTAAGGGTAGAATGGGATTTGCTGAAAAGATTCTCTGTCTGGGATATTATCAATAGGAATAGCAAATTGCTTTTCAAAGTTATAACAGACATCCTCCAGATTCCAAAATCATCAGGAACACAAAGAGGTGGGTCAATTGTAATTATGATTCTAGCTATCACTGCCAGTTAGAAGTAAGCACTTCAACATTTATTTTTACACAATTAAGAACTTAGTTTATTTTTAAATGTTGGAAAGGTAGTTTATTATCATCCCACACAATCTAGTCTTGATGAATCTTAATCAAGTTACTCTCTATATAGCATGGGTTTTGCAAATCTTTTAATGAGTATTCAAAGAGATCAGTATCCTAACTAAGGGCAGGGATGTGGGCAAATAAGGAACTGTGTACCACAATGGTGGCATTTGGCTTTAAAATGAGGGCAATTTCTTAAAACTAACTAGATCAAACAGCAGAAGATGATGAACTTTGTACTGACAGCAGAAAGAAAAGGTAGATATCTTCTGACCCTGTATAGTTTGGGTGTCACTGGGAGAGAGATGCAAAGCAGTTTTCTAAGTTCCCACTGAAAAAATAGATATCTGGCTCTCTGCTTCTAAGCAAGAACTCGACATGAAAAAGAAAACAACTTCAGCTCTCATATTAAATTTGAGTTATAGTGCTATAGAGAAGCTGATATTTCCAAGAAGAGTTATATCAGCAGCAAAAAGGGCAATTTGCTTCCAACTTTGAAAGAGTGACGGCCCACTAGGGTCCCGGTATGACCCACCTACCTGCGGCTCTCAGCTTTTTGCACAAAATAGCAGCAACTTACCATTCTGGGTCACTTAGCAAAAAAAGGGCAATCTTGAAGAGGTTTCTTGGTGTAACATTAGCAGTTAATCAGATAATTGCTGAACCTCTTGCCAACAGCCTGCAGTCATTGGCTGTTCTGAATAATAAGTGGATTATTAATTTCTCCATTCTGGCCCTAAACCCTATGCTGGCTCCCTTTGCTGCTTCTTGAGTCCCTGCTGTGTCAGCAGTCCCACTCCAATGCTTGGGCTTTCCATCTATCACAGAAACCTGGATGCAAATTGTTGCTTCTAGACCCCACAGGTAAATTCCTTCTAGTACTTAAAGTGCAGAGGTTGTGAGATTTTTTTTCTTTTTAGGAAGTCTGTTTTCAGTTTTTCCAAGGTTATGAAAATCAGACCAGAACGGAAGACAGTGACTGGTGCTATCTAGTCTACAGATATCATGATTGCTTGGCATAAAATAGCCCACCTCTTTTAATATCTGTGTTACATGAAGTTTTATACCTTATTCCATCCATGAATCTCTTAATTGAATATGTTTTAATTAGAAACATTACAATAAATACTTCAGGAAGCAAAGTAAGATATAGATTAACAGATATCTCTGCATATAAAGGAAAGAGACTCCTACAGTAATAGCTAAAATATAAGCAAGAAAATATGCATGGTGTAATCAAAACATATAATGAATTTTAAATAAATCTCTAAAATGTATTACAGTAAGAGACATACGGCCATTGATCACTCTCAAAATAGTCTCCCTCGCTTCCAACACATTTATCTCTTCTTTCTGGTCACTTTCTGCAGCAGTTTTGAAGTCCTCTCTTGTGACTGTGTTTTCATGGCTACCTCAGTGATCTGAATTGATTCAAAATATTTATAGTAATTTCTGTCAAGTTAAAAACATTCGAGTGTGTCTCATTCACCTCTTCACCTTATCTGGTGCCATATGATTTTATCTTCCCAAGGATAAAATGACTATGAAAAGCAAACTGATTTAGAACACCAACTGAGCAACTGAAAACATGAAAGAAGACTCCCAGAACAGCTGCAGAAAGTGGCAAGAACAATGTGACAAGCGAGTTTGAATGAGGGCAAGATATAGAATTGTGGGCAAGAGGGTATTTTCATCAAGATGTCATGGGGAGAATCAGTATAGTATGTGGATGAGGCAGGAAAAAATTCTAAGGCTTCATCTAAGTTTTTCAACATAATTCTCATGAAATTAAACCCCAAACTATGTTTTCTAGCAGTATTATGATTAGTTTAAGGTTGCTCAAATTAGACAGAAGAGGAGTTGAGATAGATAGAAGCAGATTCTTTTATGAAAAATGATAACTGAGACTCAAGCAATTAATTTACAGATATATAGAGTTATTAAATACCCCAAATATCATTTAAATTACCTTTCTCCTATGGCAATGGGAGCATATTAACATGAGCATATAAACAGCTTTTCAAGACTAGATCCTAACACAGCTTCAGACTCCAGTCCAGAGCCCACTTTAATTATGATTTTATTATGCAGTTCAGTCTTAAATGATGGCAGCAAGGAAGACTTCTACACTAAAATCATTACTCTGACTTACTCAAATTTTGCCCAAACAAGCTGGCATCCCTCTATTCCCTTTTCTTGTCTTCAACTTTAAACTACATCACTATGCTGTGATACTGTTCTTTCTGAATGTTAATTTGATTATAACATTTCCCTTTGAAAGCAGTTGGGTAGATCTTTATCCTGTATTGAACCAAGTCCAAATGGCCTAACTAACTCCTCATCTTCATGATCTCAGGTCTGCTCAACACTTCTTAACTATAATAGCAACTCCTACCTTCATACCACTACTCTCACTTCTGATTCGATCAGTTTCTTTGGAAGAGTCTTCATACCTTTGCAGTCAATGTCCCCTCCATCTGATCTGGACTGCCTTTCATAAAACAAAACAAGCAATGCAGCAAGTGATTAAGGGTGCCCTAAGAAAAGGTTGTACAAAATATAGCTGGACACTGAATATAACTGGACACAGTGGTTTCTTCCATTCGTTATGCTTAAGAGAAGATTCACTCAGTGTTTCCCTTGAATACTCTGAGAACCTTAATGATGCATAGATGTTTGACAGATAAATGGGGTGTAGGATTTATGGCTGTTTTTGCACTACAATGACAAAGTAGCTGTGACAGAGAATATATGGCCTCCAAAGCCAAAAATTCTTATTATGCAGCTCCTTTACAGAAAAAGTACCAATCCCTTTCTAGATTCTAAACTCCTTGAGGTCAGAGACAATTTATTTCCTATAATTTTATTTTTAGTACTTAGAATACTAAGCAAGTGTTAGTGAAAAAATGAATACACATGAAAATATGTTGTACATTTTCTTGGTAAAATAGGAAGGAGGCAAATAAGAAAACTAAGACAAAATATCTTCAAAATTGTTTAAATTGAATATATTATGTTTATATCTATATCTATATCTATAAATTAGCTATATAAATTAGCTAGGTCAACTCTCTTGATTGATGTGGAAGCTTACCCTTCTGTAGTAATTCAGTCTAACACTGGCTCTGTATATCTATGGTTTTCCTTATCAGTGTTAAGATTGCATTTTCAGACAAGGATGCAAATGAAATGGTTCAATGAAGATAAGGTAGAAAATCTCCAAAGATGACAGTGTTAATTTGAATGTTAATGTGACCATAACATTCCCCTTTGAAAACCATTGGGTAGATCAGGGAGATCTTTATTCTATAATGCTCACAGTCCCAGCATTGAGGGAAAAGTCAAAAGCTGTTCATGATCAAAGACTCAGCAAAACCACCCACATCACTGGTGACAAACTGCATATCTGATCATACATCTGCATGTCTTTAATCCAGTGGTCCACCATGTACAAACGAGAGCATGAATATATCAAAAGAAATTTGGTTCTGAAATGTAAAATTTTATACATTGAAGTTTACCAGTCAAACCAGAGAGAGAAGGGGTAGGGGGGGAGAGAGAGCCCGAAAGTAGATGTGATATTGTATTTGGGCATCACAGTCCCAATCCATCTGCCATCCTATACCCAGAGGCCTTCAGGGCAACAAAAATGTTGAACTACATTTCATTCTCCTGATGCATTTTCAAGGACCACTTTATTATTGGAGCTTTCAAGATGAAAAATGACTGCATTTGAATAGTCTTCAAAGAATCTCATCACCAAAGAGGCAGCATCCATGGGCCAGAGGAACTGGAAGGAGCTTTCCACTGGGCTCAAGCCATTCAGTCAGGAAAATGTATTGAGCCAGAAGTGTAAGTTAGTTATTCCAAAATGGAAAAGAAAATGCAGCAATTGTTCTTGAATTATCTATCTATCTATCTAGCTATCTACCTATGTATCTATGTATCTATCTAGAAAGGCAGGAGAAAATGAATTCAGGAAAGCCATACAGCCTAAGAATGTGAAAAAATGGAAATACTGTTATCAGAATTCTGTGAAATGGGCCAGAGTTATTCAAACATTCTCTGTAAAGGAGGCAGACTTTAAAGGATCCTCTGAAAATGACCTGGGATGACTGAGAAGAACGTGTGAAGGAACAGCAAACTGATGAGCTTAGTCTGAGATACATGGTAGGGAGTAATGAGAGATGAAAATGGCGAGGCTTTTGGACAGATGATTGTTAGGAGCTCTTGAAGCATGTGCAGAGAAGCAAGGACTTATAATAAAATGTCCTACAACTACAGCAGTATTACCTTGCAAATTGTTTTTACATGCATCATTTCTTCGCAGTGATCTTTCTGTTGATTGAAATCCTCACTTTCTTCCTTTGCATGCTCCTTTCTGCTCCACTTCATCCTCAATGTATCAACCATCTAACTTTTAAGCACATGCTGAAAAGTCATTTTTGGAAAAGCTTCTGACTCCAATAGAACCAATCTTGATCTTCCCATAATGCATTCTTGGATTCCTCTATAAAACTCCCGAGGAAGGCAATCCTGGAATTCTTTAGTCACTCTACATTTCAAACTTCTCAGGGGCTCAGGCCTCCTCTAGTGTTTCTCACCAGTATGTCTAGGGAACTTTTCTCATTTTCATGATCCAATATGTAGCTCTGGGCAGCATTCATGTTCCAGTCAGTAGGACAGAGGAAAAGAGCATAAAAAGAGCATAAGGAAAAGGAGAAGGGCAAAGATTATATGTAAATAGGTGTGTGCGTGTGTGTGTGTGTGTGTGTACACATACGAGACAGATAACTATACTACTAATCTCTGATAGTTCACCAAAAAGAATAGTTTGTGCTTTCATTGTTCGATTGATCATTTTTTTCATGTCTAGATTTTATAATCTGAGCAACTACTTCTGAGATAACAATATATAATATATTAACTAGTGTTAATTGCCTACTATTTTTTGAAATTCTGTATATTTCTATCCTTTTCTGTTTTGTTTTGTTTTACTTTTAGAAAAAACAAAAGATACCTACCATGTACTTCTAAGGAGGGTTGCCAGAAACTGACACATGTATTTTCACATTTATCCTCTTCATCAGAACTTAGTCATATGCCCATACTGTACTTCACTGCCAGAAAATAAAAGGAGGGTGACAAAATGTTTGCACTGTGACAGCCACAAATTATCTTACTGTCTTATTGTGGAAATGAAAAAAAAATAACAATTAGTAATCTCTTTTGAAGACAGAACAATTGATATCTGACTTTGCAGACTGCACATACATATTCCTGGATTATTTGATTATTCCCTTTGCTTCATTCAAGTATATATTCCTTCAAATCAAGAGCTGAACTCAGTTTGCCCATTAAGGTATTCACTATATCTATCATGGTATCTGATGTTAAGTACAGAGTAAGGGCCAATAAAAAATAGCTACTGAATAAATGTTGATGACAATAGGTTTTATTTTTATTAAAATTATTTTAATTATATGTATTTGTAGGGTACAGTGTGAAAAAATATATGTACATATTACACAATGATCAGATCAAGATAGTTAATTCTTTGGTCTCCTTAAACATGCTTTCAAATGTTTTATTAAAATAATAGCTGGAATCCTGGGCAACAAAGGCAAGGTAGGAGGCATCACAATTCCTGACTTGAAATTATACTACAAAGCTACTGTGATAAAATCAGCATGGTACTGGGAAAAAAAATAGCCATAATGACCAGTGAAACAGATTAGAAGATGCAGACACAACTACAAAGACACTCAATCACCTTATCTTTGACAAAGGAGCCAAACATGTTCACTGGACGAAAACATAGTCTCTTTAATAAATGATGCTGGAAAAAATTGGCTTTCCACATGCTGACAACTAAAACTAGATCCATGTCTATCACCACACATTATCTAAAATCAAAATGGATCAAAGATCTAAATATCAAAATAGAAACACTAAATCTACTGGAAGATAAGGTAGGTAGAAATCTTGAACACATAGGAATAGGCAAAGAATTAGTGAAAAAAATGCAAACTGCACAGGAAGTACTTCAAAGAATTAACAACTGAGATTTCAACCTATTAAAAAGTTTTTGCACTTCAAAAGAAACCACCAACAAAGTGAAAAGAAAACCACAGAATGGGAAAGAACTTTAGACAGCTGTCCTTCAAACAAAGGTCTTCTATCTAGAACATATAAAGGATTGAAAAACATCAGTTCCCCAAATTCAAAGATACAGTCCAAAAATGGGCATCCGAGATGAACTTGCCCTTCTCAGATGAAGAAATACAAATGGAGAAATGTTTAACATCACCTATCATTCAAGAAATGCAAATTGAAACAACACTGAGATTTCATCTTACTCCAGAAAGAATGGCTGCCATCAACAAATCAACCAATAACAAATGTTGGTGGGGCTATGAAGAAAAAGGAACTCTTCTTCACTGTTGGTTGTAGTGTAGACTGGTACAACCACTGTGGAAATCAGTGTGGAGATTCCTCAAGAAGCTAGGATTAGAGATCCCATTCAACTCAGCTATCCCACTTCTGGGCATTTTCCCAGAAGAATTGAAAACACCATGCCACAGGGATATATGTGCACTCATGTTTGTAGCAGCACAATTTGTAATAGCTAAATCTTGGAAACAACTCAAATGCCCATAAATCACAGAATGGATAAAAAAGATGTTTTTGTTATATACAATGGAGTACTACTCAGCTATAAGGAAGGATAAACTTGAGACTTTTATAGGTAAATGGATGCAATTTGAGACCATACCTATAAGTGAAATAAATCAGACTCACATGCATAAACACGGTATTGTTTCACTAGTGTAAGAAACTGAAAGTGAATAAGATCCAAAATTTACAATAGATACAGTAAAAGGGAAAAAAACTGCTCAAAGGGAAATCATATAGTTTGAACAATTTTACATGCCTGTATCTGGTAACATGAGCAACTCTTTTGAAGATAACAATATGTAATGTAACAACCATTGTTAAATTCCTATCATCGTATTTTGAAATCCTGTATCACTAACTTGTTGTTGTTGTTGTTGTTGTTGTTATTCTTTGGTTTGTGTTGGTTTCTTTGACTGTTTACTTGATTGCCTTTTTATTTTTCTGTGCTTTTTTCTCTTTAAAATAAAATAAAAATAAATTCACAAAAAGGTGACTTTTTAAAATTAGAAAATACAGTTCTTTCTTGTCAAATTATTGAAAACCATACTGACAAGATCTGCAAATTAGAAGTCCCTCTCTAATATATAATGCATGTAGATACTTGAGAACCAGGACCAACTGGTACATCTTAATTTACTCAGTTTTCTGCTATTAACCAAAAATGATCCAGTATTAATGAACTTTTCTTTTTAAAAAATCCTCAAATATTCAACAGATAGCTTTATGATAACTTAGAGCATAAATGTGAGAAGACAAATTATACTCTGCAAGCTGAGAGAATATCTACTATTCTTAGTGAACACAGTTGCAGATAAATTTGAGACACTGTAGGGTGCCAAATGAAAATAAAAGAACAGAGCTTCAAGATAATACCTGTCAGAAGTGGGGAGATGGTGGAGGATGTCTTTCAAAACTGCTATGGCAGTGTACTGAAACAGAAAAGTACTAAGGGGAGGTAGTACAGAAAGATTAAATATGATCTTAAACAGTGATATCCCCAGAGATCTTAGGCTTTTTATTCTTCCAGACCTAAAAATTGTCAGGATTTTGAGTAAATCACAAAAGCAATTGTCATCGAGAACATTCACAGCTGCTCGAAAAACTATTTTAAGGCAAGAGAGGCTGGCAGGTGGAATATTGCAGTAGGGAGTCAGCAAAATGAATAAGGATGGAGACTATAAAACACTGTTAGAGAGTAAGAGCTGCAGTGTTTGAGGCAATTCGCCTCTGTGTTTACATTATATAGAAGGCTGTTTATGGGATTGTCGTAATGTATGTTTTTACTATTCTAATGTGTGATGGTTTTACCATGGAGGGTACCAGGAAGAAAATGATTGACTACTTTCCAAGACAGACTTCAGGTTTCTCAAATAGCTCAAAATTCAAATTTTCATAGAGAGAACTTCTGAATGACTAACATCCTCTAAGCCAAAAAAAAAAAAAAAAAGACAGAATTCAAAAATAATGATATAGATGCAATTGAAAAGGATGCACACAAATACTGTCCTCGTTTTGGGCTTTTTGTCACATTACCGTCCAGAGGCTACTCTCATAAACTTAAGAGAGTGAAATCAGTCTCCCCACTGATGTGATGGACATCGTTTGTAGTCGTAAACATTTGGTAAAGCAGAAGTTAGTGATTTCACTATAACATTAATTCACATGTCCAGATGGGATTGCACACTGAGGGATTCCTTTAGAAGCTCACTTATCTCTAAATATTACAAGCAAGATGTTTAGCTGTCTCTTGATGTTTACTAACCTTTCATGGTTTTCATTTTGTACATAAATTCCTATTAAAACTGGTAGTTCAGGTTGGGCTTATTTTAAGCTAGGAATGGAAGTGCCTTTTTAAAAAATTCTTCAAGGGCATTCATAATACAGTTGGCTTTAAAATAAGGGAAATAATATGATTAACAAAAAATTATGACACAATCAGCATTTTTAAAAAATAGAAGCAAGGTCAAAATATTATATAACATAACAGCAGTATGTCTTAACTTCTTTATTCATTGGACAAGCATTTATTAAATATTCCATAAATACTTCGGCCTCTAGAAAGATATCATTTGACTGAGAAATTTCTGGTCTTTCTCATCAAGCTTTTTAGAGTTTACTGAGAGAATCAGAGATTAAACAACTGCGCCTATTTCATTTTAGTAGCTTTTGAGATACATATTTATATATTATATTTTTGATAAGTTTTGACATATGTGTACATCAATGAAAATACCACACATTTGATTAAGTGGTCAAAATAGCCATCACACCCATAAGCTTTTGAATGCTCCTTCTTCCCTCTACCTGCATGCTTTCTCTCCAGGCAAATGCTGATCTATCCACTGTCACTACAGGTTAGTTAGCATTTTCTAAAATCTTATATAAATAAAATCATATATTATATATTTTTATCTGTATGGAGTCTTTTACTCAGCATAATTACTTTAGGATTCATTCATGTTATATATACCAAAAATGTGTTCTTTTTATTGCTGAATCGTATTCCATTGTGTAACTGCATCACAATTTGTTTATCTATCTGCCTGCAGTGGGTATTTGGGTCACTTTCAGTTTGTTGCCATTACAAATAAAGCTTCGATGAATAATCTTGAGTTTTAACTTTAACTGTGTTGTGACTAGATGTGAGAAAAAATGGAGTTCAAACCAGAAATAATTTCAGGTAATATCTGCACTCTGGAATAAGATTAGCATTTCATGTAAGAGGCATGGAAATTTTGTCTTTAAGCCTCCTCTTTCTTATTCAAAAATGCAGAATAGGCTGATTTAAAGGCATAAAGTGGGCTTAATAAATACACTGGGAAGCCCTCATAGGTCTGCATGTAAAGAAACTATTGGAACAGTGCACAAGCCTTGGAATCACCTTCAGTTACCAGAGAAGAATGTATTGATCCTTATATAATTACTGCCTTCTTGATTAAAATACAGCAGTTTTGTATAGACTAAAGTTACCAGATACTAGAGACTGAACTTTATACATCATTTGATACTTCATCCTCCATTACAGTATCTGAAAAGTGGTAAAAATTAGTGGAAGGAAGAAAAGGAAAGCAGAAGTATACAAGGGAAGAAGAAGGAAGAGAGGAAAGAAAGAATGAAAGAAAAAAAAGGAAGAAAGAACAAGTCAATGAAAGTTGAGATGTACTAAAGGAATAATTTCATCTAAATATTTCATTTTGATTGAGAGGCCTGATAAAATATGGCCAAGGCTATTGACTTTTATTATTTCTATGATCTATAAATAAGAAAGAAACCCAGTAGGGAATAGGCCTTCTTTGGTGGGATAACACTTTGTCCATACTTTCATTAGCATGACTATTTCTTCAACTTATAGTAAATAAAATGCCTTAATAGGCTTTTATTAGATAGGGATCTCCAAAACATTAAGCATGAATATGTCCTCAGTTCATAGCATACTGTCTATTCATATCTAACAGCAGTTCAGATTTATCCATTCACTACAAGAAACCAAGGATTCACTCTCAGATATTCCAGGAGAAGCTGCTTATAGCCATTGGCCTTCACCTATCTCATTAATGTACATTATACCCCATGAAAGAACTACTTTGTACTTCTCACATTTCCTACATTTGTTCATGATGACCTATTTATTCTCTAATCCTCCATACATCCTCACTACAAGTCCAAATTACATTTAGAAACCCAAAACATCCCACTTTGTTGCTTTGTCCCTCTGACTGACAAGAGATTCCTTCCTTTATAAGCCCATACTATGTACTTTTTTCTTCTGCAGTCTTTATCTCATTAAGATTTTTACTATTATTACATGTGCATTTATTTTGCCTATTTTACTAAACTGTAATACTCTTAACAGAAGGGATCTTCCTTACTTGTCTCTATTTCCTCTAGTAGGTCTCAAAGTAGATTGCAAACAGCATGAGATTAATAAATGTTTGTTGATTGGATGAATAGGTTAATAAATAAAATAGCATAAGCTTTCCAGTGTTTATATACACAAGAGAAAGATGTTTCCCATATCTTTTTTTTTTTTTTTTTTTTTTTTTTTTTTTGTAGCACCAGGGATTGAACTCACAGCTTAACACCTGCCAGACAGGCACTAAAGCCATTGAGCCAAACTCCCAGCCCTAGTTTTTTTGAGGCAGGGTCACACTATGTAGCTCAGGCCGGCCCTGTGCTCGCATTGTAGCCCAAGCCGGCCTCTGACTCACAACACTCCTCCTACCTCAGCCTCCTGAGTGCTGGGATTAAAGACATGCACCACCACGCCTGGCTCAGTTTCCCATATCTTTAATCCATTGTTTTTTCTCTAATGTGAGAAAGCATCAGCCATATTACAAGTACTTTATGGCAAAAACTATAGGCAAATTTTATTAAAGTAGAAATGTGATTTTGATATAGCAAGTTATAGGTTACCAACTCTTTGGTTGTAATATTTTGCATTAGCTGAGTAGCTAAAATTCATAAGGCAGTTCCCAAGGAAGAGCCTGAAACAATAAAACCTAAGTCAGGTAAGTTTTATTATGAAGGGATACAAGATAAAAGAGTCACAGTATTGTAAATTTCTAAAGACAAACATGGGTGATCTCTGGCAGAGAAAAAAATAAGATTTTAGACTCTTAGACATAGAATGCTTCATTTAGAAATAAGAACGGTAGAAAGGAACATCAAAGCATCACAACCAAGGTTGTAGTTCTGCCCAAGATCAACCTGATACAAGCAAAACTCTAGGCTTAATTTGTAATCTTGCATATTTCATACAGAGAGAAATGCATCCCTGTCTTTTTAATTTCAAATAAGGGTACATATTCTGAATTTAGGTATGATGAAGTAATTTGTTACAACCAAATGCCCTAATGAGGGCAAGCAGAAAAGCCAGATACTGCACAGCAATCATGCTAAACCACAGAACGTAAAAACAAACAATGTTGGGGAGGGATAAAATATTTGAGACCAGAGAATCTTTCAGAAATGAGCTGAAGGCACCATTTGTTGTTTCTGGGTACAGTCTAAAGGTCAGGAACCCAGAACTTCCACTGGTTATGGGCCACTGTAAGGGACAAAGAAGCCAGCAAAACTTTGATGGTTGAACAGGACTGCAGTGGCAAAATCAGAGGCCTGAAGTACCTTGAACACATTTCCAGTCGCCCCTTCAAAATCTTTGTCAAGTGATGAAGCTACTACAATGTGACTTTAAGGAGTTAGGCTGGAAATCTTTAAAAAACAGAACAGAAATGTCTGAGCTGGCTGGTGCTGAGGAGACCAAGACCTGCCTGGCTATCAATCAGTAGACACAAAACTAGAGACAATCAGAGGTAAAGAGAGTCTTGCAAACCCACAACCCAGTTTCCATGTTGCTCAGTCACTAATTGGGTTCAGGTGATCAGTGAATCCCTAGCTCCTCACCTGCCCAGTAAAAGAAAGTACAAACCATCCCTGGTGGTAGAAAACAAGACCATTTAGAGCCTCTGCAGAGTTTTGTCATGTCTAACATACAATCAAAAGTTACTGGACATGTGAAGGAACAGGAACATCTGAATAATAGCACTGAGAAATAAAAACAAGCAGCAGAATCAGACTACAGTTGACCCAGACAGAAAAGTTAGCAGCCAAGGACTTTAAAATAACCATGATTTATTTGTTTTAGAAGTAGTTGGAGAGATGAATGGAAAAATACGAAAAGACAAAGAATTTCAAAATAAAATTACAAACTTTAAACATCCAAGTGGACATTTTCAAACTGACAAATATAATCTTTATAATTAAAAATTTAAAGAATATATATTGTAGCATAAGAAAAAAAACAGAAGACAAAAATCATAAGCTGATAGGCTAACAGAAAATAGATAACTGAAGCTGAGAGAGAAAAAATTTAAAGATATATCATAAAATATTAATAGTATCACTGAAGTCCTAACAGGAGAGGAAAGTTGGAACACAGGAATAAAGTGACATATGAACAGATAATGGCCCAAAATATTCTAAAACTGATCAAAGACTCTCACCCACTTTCAAGAAGCTCAGTAGAGATTAAAAAGTTATTTTTAAACGCCATCTACTCATATCATAGACAAACTGTTAAAACACAGAATCAGATGTATAGTATAGCCAGAGAAAAGGAGGAATAAAACCTTTTGTTACTTTCAAAGAATCAACCATTCTGAACACTGACTTCTCAAAAGAAATAGTGTAAGCAAAAGGAAAATTAATGTTTATAATAGTGAGAAAAAATTACTGAGCATCTACAATACAGTGCCCAGAAAAATCATCCTTCCAAATTGATGCTTAAAATAAACATTATCAAAGAAACAAAAATTGAGAGAATTCATCACTAGTAGACTGAAACATAATAAATACTAGGAGTTTCTCATCTTGAAGGAAAACGATTCCAAATAGAAACATGGAAGAGAAAATTAAAAAGTTAAATATACACATCAGTATAAATTAATATTCAATATAAAAATTAATTAATTTTTAATTTAAAATATAAATAGTATTAAGATGGTTGAAAAATAAATAGATTTAGAAAGTTTTAAGATTTCAGTGTTGAGCCGGGCGTGGTGGCGCACTCGTTTAATCCCAGTACTCGGGAGGCTGAGGTAGGAGGAGCGTTGTGAGTTCGAGGCCGGCTTGGGTTACAGCGTGAGTGCAAAGCCGGCCTGAGCTACATTGTGTGACCCTGCCTCAAAAAACCAGGGCTGGGAGTTTGGTTCAGTGGCTTAAATGCCTGTCTGGCAGGCGCGAGGTTGTGAGTTTAATCCCCGGCGCCACAAAAAATAAAAATAAAATCAACTATATTAGTAATTAGATAAAACAAAAATAAATTACATACTCAAAATAAAATTAAGATTAGCATTTGAATTTTTAAAATGTTCTACTTAAAGGAACACAACTCATACATGAGGACACAGAATGACTGAAAGTAAAGGTATGGGGAAAAAAGTCATGAAGGTATTAACCAGACAATATAGATATACCAGTATCAGGAAAAGCACATCTAAAGGTAAGGAGCATTACCACAGATGTTTTCTAAAAGACAAATGAGCCAGTCACAAAAAATGGTATAGTCTAAATTACTACATAAAGCATTTCAAAATACGTGCTTAAAATTGTCAAAATCTTTGAAAAACAAAGCAAATCCAAATATACTCACAGACCATAAACTGTTTCTCTAAATAAGTATTGAAATATAAGCAAAACTCCATTAAATAATTGGAGAGCCAGGATTTGATAAACAAACCCTAAGAAAGGGAACATGTCACAAGAAGGATAACATGCAATTACAATCCTAATGCAATTTCCTCATTATATTTTTACGATTTTCACACGTCTCTCTTTTTACCTTTCCTTGGAGAAGTCATATAAACTGAATGCATCTCACCCTCTTCATAATAGCCTTTGAAATATTTGAGCAGAGCTAATCAGGTTTACCTATCTTGACTTATTAACATAGTTGTGAGCATCCTTTCCATTCCGGTCAACCATTTGCATTTGTCCACACCTTACACAAAGTGAATTTTTCCAAATATGATCCCAAACTCCCAGGCTTTTTTGGACTAGTGCTGAGTAGAACAAGATTCTGGGCTTTCCCTCTGAATATCAGGGCAGTAGAGGTTTAATGGTATCATTGACTGAAACTGAGTGTACTATGAAAGAAGTACCCTAGCATCTGTATTGATCTTCATGAAGTTATACTTCTTTTACTTTAATTGTATTACTACACTTTTAGGCCTAAGAACAGAACTCTAAATTTAGCTCAATTAATTTTAATATTGATGTACTCATTGTTCAAGAATACCCAGTTCACACTGAAAAAATGTGAATGCTCTCACATCTATTATATATTATGATCATACCATCTGCTTATACATAGAGAAAGTAGAAAACTAGTAGAAACTATCTGTTAGAGAAAAATCACACACCATTGGAGAAAATTAGGGTGGTAATATATTACTTGTATTCCTTTTCTTTTTTTCTTAATTTATCAAAGAAATATCAATTCTCTGCTTAGGTTTTACCCATGCAGACAGAATTTGATCAAGAAATCTAATGAAGAATGACGCTATCACTAGAACTGTTCCTTGATCAGCCGGTATGAACTCAGCTGTTGTAAATTAATGCACCAGGCACTGTATTCCAGTTTGCTTTGCTTTCACAGAGAGAACCCAGTTCAAGTTTCCCACCCATTCTTCATATTGAGTCATTTATATTGCTTTTGTTTTGTATTCCTTTCTGTCATATCACATTTTTCAACTTCACTAATAAAGTTCTGAAGAAAATCGTAGACTACTACAAATGAGGTCCATTAGTTGTACCATTTTATTAATAGCATTTAACTTTGGCTGTTAAACTATTAACATATAATAAAAAGCTGCAACATTGCATTAGCAGGATAAATGTATTCTAGTGAATAATAGCAAACTGTTCACAATTTACTACGAGCTCAATTTAGCTCAGATCATATTGTTAACAATATGCCTGGTTTACTCACATGAAATTTAAAAAAACATTCTCAAGAATTAACATAAAACACCTTATGCTGTTTATGTACACAATAACTCAAAGATAGAATGGGCAATAGAGATTGCCCAAATTAGCAGCGATGCCAGTGTCTTCAGAATAGCTTCACTGCATGAACCTTACCAAAATGCGTGCTTATCTCTTGTATCAGTATGTTCTATTTTGTACTTGGGTTATATTTATAGTGGTGAACTAAAATATGTCATAGTGGTGCTGCTTAGAGATATATGGTGATTTATAAGCTTAGTGGTTCTACTCATAAAATTAACAGTATGATGATATCATTATAAGTAATTGTAGCAATAGTTTTAAAATGGGAAAGAGCTCCAACAAAATCTTTTACTCTGTATGGAAATCCTCTCTACAGCTTTGATGCATAACTGCAAGAAATACTAACACCTGCTGTGTCCTCATATCCACGAGGATTTATGAGGTAGGTGCTGAGACATGGATCTGTAATTTTTCCATGATCTCCTAGCCAGCGAGTGGCAGAGACAGAGCCCAGATTATCCAAACAATCTAATGGCAGATTTCCTGTGGGAGGTCATGATATATGACAATCTTTTAGTATCTGTGGTTAGGCAGCCACTGCTCAAGCAACCAAGAAGTGGGGACACTCATTTTCTCTGTAAATCACCCACAGTATTTTTCCACATTTCCCATTCAGGAAATTTCCCCCCATACTGTACAACTGATACTAATATCTCTTGGTGTTGGCTCCATCCCTTGGAGTAGCACAGAATAAAACAACTGCCTCTATGTGACATGCATTCACATACATGAAACGAACTATGACAAATCTTCTTTCAGAATAAACACTCCTAAGTTTTTTCATTCCTTTTTTATTAAATGCTTCCTAGTCTTAACATATTCTGATTCCTTTCTCTAACTATGTTTGTTTGTCAATAAACCTTTTAAATTGTGGCACCAAAACTAGAGAACAGGGTTTCAGAGAGCTGAGCCTTAAACATTGTGCTAGGAATCTATCCTCTTCTTTCTCTCCTAGACCAGAAAACCTTTGCAATTCTGATGGAACATTACTTCGGACTCTTTGTCAGCAACCAATAAGTCCTTAAAATGCATACTTAATGAGGATATGAATTTATTCCTTCTAAAATGCTCTAGTTAAATGACATCATGACAACAAAATGTGAGGCTCCATTTACAGCCCATGTACTTAAAGACCAATGTTTAGTGATAAGCCACTGTCCTAATGAGTGAGTCTCATCAGTTGCACAGCTTGCTCATGTTGATGAATGTTATTTTAGATCTGCAGACCCAAGAGATTCAAGCTGAATCATGCACACATAGTAACAGACACAGCAGGGACCAAGTCCTTACTATCTTATCCTAACCTTAAAATCAAGAAAATCGTCTAGATTATTGAGTCAATCTTCCGAGATTGCGACTGAATAGTTTTATTTTTAATGTGATAAAAATAATAGGTTATATGTTTACCTTTAGAAAATTCTTTATCTTTTTGTTTAGTTGTCACCACTAAACCCTTGCTTGATCATTCAGACTAATTTTCAGGGTGCTGCTTCTCAGAGCAGTGCTACCCTCAGATGTGGTAATGCAACCATCATTATTTTCAAGACTTGATAAGAAAGAATAAATAGGATGAATCTCACTACCTTGGTGTGCCACCACAGCAGCAGCTAGCCCAGAACATGAAACCACATAGTAAAGGAAATGAAAAAGGCAACAGTACAGTACCTAGAGATCACCTGGAAAGTTAGCATGCAGCTCACTATTAGGCCACCATGGACACGATCACACCCCCATAACAAGACCTCTATCTTTGACACTAGAGTCCAAAAAATCAGTAACCGGTGAGGGGCACACAAGTCTAGCCAAGATATTCCACTGAAGGATTCATTATATTGCTAAGGTAACATTAATAGTCTACATTATTGTTTACTTTGGTCCAGGCCCTTTATGCGAGCTACTTCTTTTCATCCTACCAGTACACTTCTAAAGCAGATTTTATGTCTATTTTACAAAAGAAAAATCAAGCTACTTACCCAGGATCCCACAGACAAAGCAATCTCAGGACTGATATCCAGCAGTCGGTGTCCACAGGCTGTACTCTAATATTCTTCCAGGCTACTCTTCCGACCTTTGATAGAAGAAGAGGCAATTTATAGTCCCTATATTTTTGCTCAAAATTTATTGGTCATAGTTTTTTTCTGACTTATTTTTAAATTAAATTTAACTGACATACTAAAAACATTTAAATTGTACATATTTATGAATACTATGTGATGCTTCAATTAATGTATATATTGTATAAGGTTTAAATCAGGTTAAACATAACTACATCCTCAAACATTCATAATTTCTTTATAGGGAAGACTTTCAAAATCCTTTGTTTTAGATTTTGAGATACATAGTACATTATTGTTATTGATTGTCATCCCAATGACTAATGTAGAATATCACGCTAGAACTTTCTGCTACCTAACTCTAATTTGGTACCCATTGATCAAGCTTTTGCCATTTGCCACTTCTCTTTCCCTTCTACTCACCACAGCCTCTGGAAAACACCATTCCATGCTCACTTTCTATGAAATGTGCTATTTTAGGTTTCACATATGTATACTTGTCTTTCTCTTTATGGCTCTTTCACTTAACATAATGATCTCATTTCAATTATATCTGGAGCTTTTTCTTTAACTCTATGACCTGATGAACCCATTAACATTTTGAATCTCAGGATATTACTTCATTCTTTTTTTTAGCTTTGAAAATAATCTTTATTTTTAAAAAGTTAGTGTGTGTATTACAGGAAACAAAAACACAAGAGACAAAGTCATTTGCAGTCATAATCAGCTTAGTTGAATGTGTCCTTCTAAGTCCCATGTGTCAATACACAGCATGTTGTGTGACTGAGATTTCACAGTATTTATGCTTAAGCTTACCACTCTGCAATTTTTCTTTATTGAAGTCAGACTCTGTTTGTCAATGTGCTGAGCATATCCCTCATTCTCAGCATTTGCTAAGAGCTTGGGTAGCATTTCTAAATGTGAAAAGTATCCTGATATTGTAACAAAGGTCTTAATTGCACATTCAGTGGGGGAACAAAATAGCTAAACCAAATTGCTCTTAAATAATTATGGAAGTGTCTGGTCTATACTTTAAAAAAGAGCACCTAACTCACAAACATAAACATATATGATTAGTCACTTGGTATACAGAAATCAGCTCATCAAGAAAATAGCAGTTGTCCTGGAAGGAAACCAACCTTTGGAATAGTCTATTGTGATTTAAAGTGCACCACAAATTTCACAAAAGCAAAGAACAAAACTAATTAATTAAAGTCTGTAATAGGTGGTAGATGTGGTGACACAGCTTCAATTCAATCTCCTTAACCATCAAACAAATAAACAAACAGGATTATACAGGGAACTTTGCCTACCAAACACTTTCAGACATAGCTGTCTAAATCCAGACTGCCCAGCTCGCTTACTAGTCATGGCTTATTCCACTATACTTCAGGGACTTTCTTGTTGAAACAAATACTCCCTGATCGCCAAAACTTCTGTTCTTCAACCTGAAACTCATGAGATTATTGGCAACCAGAGAACCATTCAGAGCCTCACATGACTGCCTCATGCTCCCTGGGCTCTTGTGATGTGGTTTCAAGAGAAAAAGAGAGCTGTGAGCCAAGACTGGAGCCCAGCAGGTCTTACACTCTGCTGAAAACAGCAAACCTGGCTCTTCACAATTGCTACTGGACAAATTCCCTAGAAACCCAGGGAGAAAAATGTGCTAACCTTATCTATTTTCCTTAGTAATATTTTAACATGGAGATGTTTAGAGATGTATGCATAGAAAAAGAAGATGGATGTAGAAGAAACAAGAAAAAGACTTGATATCAGTCAGCCTTCAGCTTTTACCCTTAAAAGTGGCAGCAGAAAGACAAATCATACCTCTCCATGAAAAAAGCATATGAATCATGATTTAAACTTCCCCTCTTCCTCAGCTGCAGGGTGGTAGACCTACTTAGTGTTGATGGGTCCCAATATGGTTTGAGGCTATTTGATGCCATCTACTCTTTCTTCTAATCTTATTTAGCTGGAGGTCACATCTCAGATGCTAAAGACTGAAATGGTCCTTCTTAACAGTAAACATACTTCTTATCAACCCTCCACCAACTTTCTGACTGAGTTGTGTGTCTAACTAAGAAAGAGGAAAGGTGAACTGGTACTACCTCATTTCATCAGTAAAAAGATTATTCATCATATTTTCACCAACGTGACTGTCTACAGGAATCAAATGATCAAAATGGTTCAAATTCATACTAACATTTACTAAGTGCCAAACTTGCTTATAAATGTTTGTGGGGAACCATTTAGACCAAGTTGAAGCTCAGATCATGTAAGTATGCTTCCAGACAGCACTGAGGATATGATACTCTTTTCAGTGAAGGTACAGATGGGAGCATAAAGATATAACTATGATTTAGCAGTGGACAACTATGCATGCACCAAAGAGGCCAGCATGTAAGATTGTAAATAGGTGATAACAACCTGTATAAAAAATATAAAGACTCAAGTGGATCTTACTCTTACACTCTTGTGCTCTGCTCCATGCTGCCTACTGTTGTTGTTGATGTCTTACACATGTGTGTTCTTTCACCTTGGGACCTCACCCATGAAAATCACCCTCGGGCCCCCTAAGCAGGACAACAATGTTTTCTATTCATCACCTCAGTCGATCCTCATAAGTGCTCTACGGTAAGCTCTACAGTGAGCTTCTTGTTGCCAGCTAAAAAATGAGACTTGAGGATGATAAGAGTTCTAAGGTCACAGTTACTGAGTGAATGGTCTAGAATTTGAACTAGACCTTCATAATGGCAGAGCTATATAACTTGAAATAAAAGTGCCCTCAATTTCTTACTTAATGGGCTAAGTGCTTAGGTAATTCTTGTACAAATTGAATAGGCTTTCAAATGATAACTTTTAATTTTTTTCTTATAAATAGCCCAGAAACTATAAAGTGTATAAAAGTGCTTGCAGGCTATTATAGTGTGGTTGGATGACCCCTACTTAAGCCTCATGTTATCATGGATGGGGCTGAGTTTGGCATTTGTGATTGGTTTGTTGTCTAGTGCTGGGATACGAGTGCCGTACCCGCCCAGGGATAGAGTCGACATACAGTGTAAGGGCAGGAAGAAAGACTTGTCTTCCCTCTCTTGCCTGTTTGCACATTGGTGTTTGTGGCTGCCATGAATGGCTGCCCCGCCACACCACCCTGCCTTGCAGTCAGCTGAATATGGTCTGAAATCTCCAAAAACTGTAAGAAAGAAACCTTTCCTTCCCTAATTTTGGGCATCAGGTATTCTGTCTTAGAAATGAAAGAAAAGTAACTAAGACACAGGCCTACATTTCTATAAATATTTTGCTTTGGCAATTTGTCACACTTATCTTATTTTGATGATCTATTACACCCAGTTTATTACCTACAAAGAGGACAAATAGCTAGAAAAACATTTTTGATCCCCCACCAAGAGATAAATATGACCTCTTTTCCAAATCAGATACCTTGGTCTGGATTTTTTTTTTTGTTTTTGTTTATTTGTTTGCTTGTTTTTCTCCACCTGGGATCAAACTCACAACCTCATGCCTGCCAGACAGGTGCTTAAGCCACTGAGCCAAACTCCCAGCACTAGTTCTTTTGAGACAGGGTCGCACTATGTAGCTTAGGCCGGCCTTGTGCTGGCATTGTAGCCCAAACCAGCCTTGAACTCACAGTGCTCCTCCTACCTCAGCCTCCCAAGTGCTGGGATTAAAGGAGTGTGCCACCACACCTGGCTCTTGGTCTGGATTCTGAATACTGATTTGGAAACAAGTTTTTAAAAGAATTACCTCAAAGCATTAGGTTTTAAACTCATATGACATAAGTTGATCAATGACCACATTAGCTGTTAATATAAGGCATAAAACATGCATGAGGCATTAGCATGAAAATCTAACATATTTCCACCCCAGGTGGCACTGAGTTTCTAATCAGTTGTCCCATCTATTAGAAATAAACTTAAATAGCTTATTTGGAGGTTCATTTACAAATTTAATAATTTGAGTGATTTAGTCAAAATGCAGAAGAGGAGGAAAGACAAGTGGGAGGAAAAAATAAAACTTATCCCAAAAAATCCAACTCAGCTTCAACATTCAAATGAGCGTGTAAATACATGAAACACCTAGAGCAGTAGCTAAGCACTAGATGTGCTATTATTTTTCTTATATAGAATGGATAAACCAATTGGAAAAGCTCCAATTGTGCCATAATGAATGCTCACAGTAATAACTGACAACATTTGCTGATGACTCAACACGTAGAAGGCACAGCTGCATGCTTTGCATATATGATCTTACTGACCACTCATTGAAACTATATCATATAAATGTATTTATCTATTATCTTACTGCTGTAGTTTGGATCTAGATCATTCCTCAAAGGCCTCCATGTTAATGGATTAGTCACCAACATGTGGCATTATTTGCAGGTGGTGGAACATTTAAAAAGTGGAGCTAGGTGGGAAGAAATTAGGTCACGGGAGATGTACCTTTCAAAATGATACTGGGACCCCCACCCCTCTATTTCTCTCCTCTGCCTTCCTGAGCAGCTTTGTTCTGCATGCATTTCCCATGTTGATGTATTGCATCACCACAGGCCCAAAGCAATGAGACCAAGCAACCATGGACTAAAACACCTAAACCTATGAACCAGCATAAATCTTTCCACCTTATAAGTTGATTATCTTATGTATTTTGTCACAGCAACAGAAAGTACATGCTCACATTTACGGATAAGGAAACTGAGCCTCCAAAATGAAGCTGATTTCCTCAGTTACTGTACTTTGTCTTTCTATAAGAAACATAGGTCCAATCTGCTCTCCCTGTTTGTTTCTTATGATTCCTTTGAGAAACAAAAGAACTTCTCTGAAGTCCCTGCTATTTCACGATGTTCCTAATTTTTGAGGAAATGGAGAGTGAAAAGGCAATGGTGGTGAAATTTGTGCTTTGGGGAGAGCACTTCTTCACTGCTTTTTAAAGTGCTTTAACAATTCATGAAGCAGTATTATCAAGGAGCTAATAGGCACAAAGCAATATGTAAGGTACTCTGAGGACACCCAATATTATAAAATATTTCTCTTACCTCCAAGGAGTTAAAAATCTGAGCGTATAAAGAAGATACTAAATAGTGTGATAAGATTTAAACAACAGCCCTATAAAGCACAGTATCAGAGCAACACATGACTAATTTCCAAATAAATGGTACAATTTTTACCTGCCATAGGAGGTCAGCAAAATAAGGACTTTAGAAGAAATGGAGAGGGCACCAGAGTTGAGCTTTTAAGCATTTATTAATTCCACAGATATTTAACAACACTCACCAGATACTCTGTGGTGCACTCATTGCTTAGAGATTAGAAAAAGCAGAGTGGTATGCTCATAAAACTCAGAGTCCACAGGGTAAAGTGATAGTCAAACAGATAATTCAGATGGCACAAAATTACCATGACAAAGACGTGCCTGGGACACTTTGTCTAGGATAGTGTGGGGCCAGGGCAAGGCCATCCATAGCCTGTTTAGCTGGAGCAAGGCAGCACAAGGTCCTTTAGCAAAGGGAGCACACAAACTGAGTACTAAAGAATAAATAATAGTTCTCCATTAAAAGAAAAAAAGGAAGACAGTCTCAAAAGAGTAGGGCAAAATCACGAGAAAGGGGAAAGAATAACAGTTAAATAAATGCAAAGAAAGAAATTCAAATAAAAAACAGTAAAACTTTCAGAAAGTAAGAGGTAGGAAAGCTGGGAGTCATATTAGGGAGGCAAGTATCTTCTGAAAATGTATTTTTTGAGATAATTCTGTCCAACTGAATTACAGAAAATGGATTTCCACAAGTTCAAGACCAGCCTGGGCTATATAATGAGCTCAAGGCCAGGACACACTACATTGTGAGACCCTGTCTCAAAAAAAAAGAAAAAGAAACACATAAGGTTACAGTGTATTATATGGTCCATGAATGTGCTTAGAACAAAGAAAGCATTCAAAGTGGTTGCTATGTGAAAAATGCATGTGCCCACATGCACATAAACGTGCACACATGAACAAAAAACCATGAGCCAAGCACAATCTCATCCTAGTTCATATTCATAAGTGATCTCAAAATTAAAAGTTATTTTCCCTTTTTGTTTTTTCACTTCTAGTGCAGCCTTCCTCCCAGTCTCTCCCAGAGGAAAGAACAAGGCAATGGGGGAGAAATGAAGGATATACAGAAAAGATAAAATGACTTTTTTTTTACCCTAAACTAAGCTTCTAAAATGCATCTGCTCAACAGGGAGATCTGGACACTCTCTATTTTTCTAGTGTCATTCATCTCATCACTAAGAAAGAAAAACATGCACCAAAAAAATGTCATAGGCTTGAACAGAAAATATCATTTAAAATCTGATTATAATATCTATGCATGTATAAATCCATACTATAAAACTATATAAAAATATATAATAATCCAGGCAAGCTGGGGCATGTTTCTTGGAAAGCTGAAGGAGAAGGATTGCAAGTTCAAGGCCAACCTGAGCAATTTAGCATGATCCTGTCACAAAATAAAAAAAATAAAAGTATGGGGACATAGCTCAGGGATATAGTGCTTGCCTGGCATGCACAAAACCCTATGTTCAATCTCTAGTACTACCAAAAAAAGATCTATAATATATAATTCAACCTTCCTTTTATTCATTGAGCAAGGAAATAATTGATCGAGAGGCACTGGAATGAAATGACTAAGTGCACAAGCTCTAGAGTTAGACCACCTGGTATTCAGTAGTTCCACAAATGACCACTGTAAGAACCCTTGTCCTATGATTGGAAACAGCTTAGTCTCCAATCCTCAGTGACCTCATCCACAAAGTGAAAAACCTCCTAGGGTTAAAGAATGCAACTCATATAAAGTTTCTAGCATGCTGGCTGGCATTTCACGAGAACTCCATACTAACCTCAACACTATTATACCTGTATAAGAAAAGATTTCCAAATAGAAAAGGACATATTTTGAAAGCATTAAAGTGATCAGATGAGACTGGCTAGACTTTCTGATACAGCAATAAATTCACTAGCATAATAAACTTCTTTCCTAAAGAACCATTCATTGCCTAAAACAGAATAATTTATCATATTATTCTCCATATATTCCTGTCACTTTGACTTGCCTCATCTATATAACTGAAACTTTCAAAAATACCCCTAAATCCTGGAGCCTGAGAGAACAATAAGTTGTTTATAAAATGTAGGATCTCAGCTAAGAGACTTGCTAAACATTGGACAGCTCCCAGCTTGAGTAAAATGAATGTGGCCCACAAGAACTTTAGCAACACTGATTAATCCCCAAAATGTGACAAAGTAGCAATTATTTTTTAAAACCTTTATCTTTTCCCTTGGATTATCTATCATCTAACTCTCTCCCATCTTTCTCTGCTCTCTCATTTATATCTTATTCCTGGGGAATAGTTTTAAGAGAACTTCTGCCTAGATTCTCAATTGCTTGTATTAATGCATACACAAGTTAACTAAGGATGTATCCAAAACCCAAGTGTAAAAGCAATATTTCTAGAGCTTGTGTTATTTAGAACTAGGGTATAAGTGGTAGAAGTTTTAGATTTAAAAAGGGCCTACTGACTAGACTCAAGAAATATTTTAATGCATTAGAAACTTTTATTTGAAAGCTTTGTGTTTTGTACATGTAAAATGTGAATCTTTCGATGAAGAAAAGTGCAAGATTGAGCTAATATAAAGAAACTTACATTTCCATATCTGACTTTTTTTTTCCTGTCCTGAAAAAAGAAAATTACTCTTTCTTTTTGCAGATCTACCCTCTTAAATATATGATTAAGAGACTAAGGAGCACAGGTCTTCAGGCACAAGAAAATGTTTTTTAAAAAGTTCTAAAACCTAAAAGAATTATCTTTTAAATTGTGATTAAGTTTAAAAATAAAACCATCAATGACTTTTGCTCTACAATTGAAACCAGAGGTCCACTTTCCCTCACTGTCTTTACTTTGCCTTCAAATAAAATCTTGCAGATCTGAGAGTCTCTTTTCTGGCTTAGGTTTATTAAACCCTGATATGATTCCTCCAGGGCTGAAGATCCTCATGCTAAACTCTTCACCAAGGGTTACGGATTGAAGTGGCTCTCAGGGGAATTTCTTTCTGCCCAGTTAGTTTTGTTACTGCTGCCTCTGAAGTCAAAGATTATTGAGATAAAACTGATTAGAAAAGTCAGTCCTCTCTAACTTCCAGCACCAACTAGGTCAGAAAAGAAGAAATCAGAGGGCTTGGAGCACTTTCCACTTTGTTATTAAAAGTCTTACTTTAGTAAATGAAAGCCTTTTTTACTCAACGCATTTTCAAACACAATGCCTGGAAGCGTCTTTTCTTTTTTTCCCCACACAACCCTCAGAGCACAAATTCATGATCAAATTCTGAATTAAACTGCTACCACATTTACTGACTCAACTTCAAAGTGACTTTGTACAGATTCTACATGGCATATTATGGCAACTACATAGTTTAACAAGAGAGCTAACCAAAAGTGGAGAAACATATCTAACAAGAACAAGAAAAAAGAACAATGCTTTTGCTTTTGCTGAGCTTCAAATTTTATGATGCCCATAAATTTAGAAAACCAGTTCAGTCTTAGATTTCTTTCTTATGTCAGTGATGCAGTATTATATGTGATTAGCCCAAAAAACACTTTTGGCAGTACTGGGGCTTGAACTCCATGTCTTCACTCCACCATCCTGGACCATTGAATAGGCTCCATTCCTTCTTTGATTAATTTTTTAAATTTTGAGAGAAGATTTTGCAAAATCACTAAATTTCCCTGGCTGGGTTTGAACTTACAGTCCTCCTTCCTCAGCATCTCAGAGTGCTGGGATTACAAGTGTGCACCATCATGCCTGGTCAAAATTTTCATTAATATTCCCATTTCTTTCCAATAATAGACAATATCAAAGTTTATATAAGCAGCACCTACATGTGAATGGATCATGTTCTAAAGATTGTACATATATTTCTTAAAGCTCAGAACACATTTCCCTTGGAAATATCAGTTGCTGACTTCTGAGACCATTCCAAGCACACAAATGGTACATTCACTTGCAAGAACCTCATCTTTCACCTCCATAAGATGAAACTAGCATCCAGTTTTTCAACACCAAGTCACCTTCTAAGACAGTCCCATTTCTTTTGTTTAAAACCTCTTTTTATCCATTAGCTAAAATCTATTCACACTGAGCCACAATCTGTTCCATCTTCCACCTGGCAGCTCATGTTGTCATGGCCAGAGAGCCATTCTGCTCCTTTGTCCTCACTTCTCCACCATAAACGTGTTCAGTTCCTTGAATCCTCCTAATGGGACTCCCAGCCACCATCCTGGACCATTGAATAGGCTCCATTCCATTTTAGTGTCATTTGTGCAATATGATGTGCACAGCTGGTGGGGACCAGACATGTGCCCAAGTCCAGTAGATAGTTGATTACCCATGGCCTGGACAGTGTGCTTTGACTTTGTTTTGCTGAATGCTAAGCCACTGGAAGACACAAACAGCTGTCTTTGGAATTTATTTGGGTTAGAAAAGAGTGTGATTTTTTTATGATGCATGGTAGTGTGAAATGAGGGAAATTATTTTTAAAAAGAACAGGAAAGGTGACAACTAAAATTATCATCCTCTTCTGTTTCTAGAAATATAACCACTAACTGACTTCTGAGTAAATATTTTTTGGAAGAATTATTTGCATAGCATTAGTTGTAAAATTGTAAGGCAAACAGTTGCCTATCACCCTGGGGGAAAAAATTTTTTTCTGCAGGTTGGCCAAGTCTGTTTCTCCCAACGACCTTCAGAATTTCAAGCTCTGATGGAGGGTGGGAAATGAACAATTTGCATAAAGCTGCGGTGGGGGGATCCAAAGGGAAGGAACAATCATACAAAAGGCCTATATTACAAAAGAAATAATGAGCTGGGAATATACCTTAATGGCACTGCACCTGCCTAGCAAACGCAAGGTCATGAGTTCGATCACTGGTACCTAATAATAATAATAATAATAATAATAATAATAATGGTAGAAAAAAAAGTACCCAAGCTCCTGAAATAAAATAGCCATGGAAGGGTAAAAAGCAATAGCACACATGGACTGATTCTTCCTTCAGAGGAAAAGAAGAATGAAACTGTTTATTTGTTAGGACCCAGTGCTCACACTCCAGTACTACAACCCAAAAACTATTTCTAAAGGGTAGCTCAGTGGGTCAATCTAAGGAATTGTCATTTTGGAAGCTCCAATTTATTTGTCATGGAAGCCTTTTCGCTGAATATAATACTGGTAAGTAGTATCATGACCACTGCAGGAACCATGAGCACCAATCACTGAAGCAGACAATTCAGCCATAGCAGTGTCACTTGGAGCATGACCTACAGGAACAATTCCTCTTAGCAGGATTTTCTCAAGCCTTCACCAGCATAGCATTCACGTTCCAGTTGAGGTCTCACAGATCTAGGTTTGTAGCCTAATTCTATTATTTAAACTGTGGGAACTCGAACTGTTTTTAGCTGTCTTATTTTCTTATCCATATGGTGAAATAAATATCAGTTTCATAAGAAGGCTATGAAAGTTGAACAAAATAATGAGTTCAAAGAGTAAGATATTATTTGGAATCTAATTTGTTTTTTCTTTATCTCTTTGAGACAAGTTTTCACTATGCAGTTCAGGCTGCTGGACTTTCCCTCACTTTGTAGCCCAGGCTGGCCTTGAATTAACAGTAATCCTTCTGCTCCAGCCTCCTGAGTGCTAGGATTACAGGCATGCACCACCATGCCCAACTTTGGAATCTAATTTTAAAAATATGTAGGTTCTGATATATCTTTTATTTTATTGTGCAATATGGCACACTTATAGGAAAGCATATAAATTATAAATACACAACTAAACAAATTATTTTAAAGTTGCCATCACCATTGAGATTTCTTAAAAATCCTTTTGTTTAGAATTTTTCTTAGCTTCTTTTTAGAATTAATCTTTTTGTAATCACTTACAGTTCTTTTTTAAAGTTTTCAGACTTGCCTTTGATTTTTCTCAAAAATATTATGCTTATTTTAAAGTTTTTGATAATCCTATATAATTTATATCCATCAGTTTTCTCTTTCAGTGTTATGGGTCAATTTTTATGATGTGATGGACATGGTATTTTTATAAATAATTATAGGCCTACAAAGATATTGTCTTCCTCCGGAAAATATTTTTCATTGCTTGAGCCAAGCACTCTGAAGTAGCAGGAATCACAGTCTACCTGTAGGGACTGAGCTTTTTAGGGTGCCCATTCTTTTTCTATTTTAATTTTATTTTAAAGAGAATAAATCCAAACAAAATTAAACAGCATAAAGACAATCAAAACAGAACAATGAGAGTGATACAGGACTTCAAAACAGATAAAAAGAAATCAACAATAGCTACCTTAATGCCTCATGCTATCTTCAAAATAGCTGCCCATGCCATAAAACATAATAAAATAAAAGAAAAAAAACAGAACAGAGTAAAATCAATCAAAACAAAGCAATAAAAGTAACACAGGACTTCAAAACAAGATAATAGGAAATCAGCAGTGGTTACCTTAATGCCTCATGTTATCTTCAAAATAGCTGTCCATTCCATCAGACATAATAAAATCAAACAAAACAAAACAGAATAAAACCAATCAATGCAAAACAATGGGCACATTACAGGACTTCAGATCTTCAACTCTTAACTTTTGTCCCCTTTACCCCATAAAGTTCTTAAAAGTAATACTCAGCATTTTGACCAATAATCAGTAAATGCAAACAACGTGAGTGCTGGTCTCACCTCTTGAAATATCTGTTTTTGTTCAAATATGGGCTCCATATTTCTTTTTGACTGGTTTTATATTTTTTGCTCTTTTATTTCTCCAACTTCAGTTACATGCATTTCTCAAAACTTTTCCCATTGTTAAGGGAAATGCGGCTGTATACGCTTTGTTAAATGTTGTCTAGCTATTCTTGTTTTCTTTGTTTACAAAGCCAATTTGAATTAGCTATGCCTAAAATGAAAGTCTCTACTCTCATTAGTATTTGTTTAATTACCTACAATAAGTTAACCTAGCTACTGAACAGAATTACTCTTTTTATTTGTGCTTCTCTGATTATTCATCACTTCCAAACCTATATCACAATAATTTAAAAAATATTTCTCTCCCCCTTTATTGCAGTTTTAAACTCTTCTACGTTTCAATTCATAACCATGCCTGATTCAAGCTTGAATTATCTCCAACCCCTGTATCTTATTCAAATTAGCCCACAGGAACTATTGAGGGAATAAATAAACTTAAATGTCTCTTGTTTGCACAAACTAGGCACTTCTGCAAGAGAACTTTTAAATTATCCTACGTTATATAGTGGCTTGTTTGAGCAAAAATAAATAGAATGTAGTCCCAATATCAATTGTAATTTCCATCAACAAGTTCCATAGACCTTATATAATAAACAATTGCATACCTACAGAAATAATTATAAGTATTAGTATTTATACTAATACAGTAAATGAAAGCTTGGATACCCCAGGTTGCAGTTTCAATATTGATCTGCATATTTCATTCAATATCAGCACACGTGATTTAAACTGTGGAGCCACTGCTCTCATTAAATTCATAAACTCCCTCTGGAATTCATGACAGCCATCTGGCCAAATATTGGCTTCTTACATTTAAAACTCAATTGCACTGAAGTCACTGAATCTCTCAATCAATTAGAAAGGATCTGAGCTCTTAAGGTTTACATTGATTGGCCACCATTTTCCTAATGGAGTCATAGCCTCTGTAATTACCTATTTGACAGGAGAGGTGCCTGCTTTCTGAAGGCTGCATATCCTAGTTCTTCATCTCCCTAAAATGTTAGCTGGCAGCCCTCATAAGAGCATCAGCTACAAAAAGGGATTAGAGCTAATGTAAGTGTAACAGAATGATGTTCTCATCTCATTTCGACTTATTGCATATGGCTGCCACATATTATTCAATAACACGGATTGCATTTTTAAAGTAACTTCAGTGTAGATTTTTATTTCACAATTCATCAAGAGCCAAAATTTATGTATTTGTATATACCTTCATATTTTATAGACATACTCAAAGAGGATGGCTCCTTCAAAAAGCCAAAATACTCTTTTTCCAAATACATTTTGGCCTTCACAACATAAAGCATATTTGAGCACAGCTTTTTAATGGGCACAGGAAAAATAATTAGGAGCCTCTTTCTTACTTTATAGGAGGCGATAGAAAAAAATCAGCTCTTGGATTCAGACATGCATTTCAAGCTCTAATGTCAGTAAAATCACTGAATACCTTCACAGTTTGGCTTAAAATTTTGAACCTTTCTGAGTCTATTTCTTTACTTATAACATTGAGATATTACTATTGCTTTATTTTAATATGTGTAGCATTGCTTTAAAATAAAAGTTTATTACAATGCTTGTGTAAGGCTGAAATAACAATAAAGTATGCAGAAAGATACCTAGAAAACATTAGGCATTTGTATTAATTAAGCTTTGCTTAAGGAAATAGCTATAACTACCTTAAAATCTGAATGGTTTACTACAGCAAACATTATTTTCTGTCAGGAATCTTCAGGTTGTTTATGGCCCTACTGGATGGAGTTGAGCTTTATTAGGCAGTTAAGCTTCACTAGGTTCCAATATGCCAGTTTGGGTTCAGTCATCTCTAAGCCTTTTTACCCAAGACTCTGAGTCTGGATCAAGGAATAATTCTTCTCCTGCATGTGCTCTTCTCATCATGGATAGCAGAAGGACAAGCAGACTGGAAGAAATTTCACTAGGGCTTCACATACTATCACTTCTGGCCTTTTTCTATAGGTTATTGCAAGTTATCTGGTAACACCAAGGTCAGTGTGAAAGGGAAGTATATTCCACCTGGGGAGGCAGAAGGGAGGTAGAGATTCATGCTCAGGACAAGAGAGAAGGAAAAACTACAAACAAATACAGATACAATGAATTCGCCTTTAGATTCATTCAGTGTGTCATATAACTTGCTAATGTGTGGCACTGTGATGATTCTATCTTGGATAATAGTGTAAGATCTCATAGGATAGCATAGAAAAACTTCTCAGTTACCTCCATGAGGCCAAGTCATCTCCTAATGAAGATTTTATTGGATGATTTGAGTGCTTCATTCTGAATGCTGCAGTTTTTCATTCCACAGGCATGAATAACTAAAGAAACAACGTCTTGGGCATATTATGCAAAAATTTCACAAATACTTTTTAAAGTCCAAAACATATACACACTCTATTTTAATTGTACATACAATAAAATGTAGACAAATATTTAGAAAATAATGCATTCCTTACTTTTTATCTTTTGGTATAGATAAGCCACAATTATATTAAACCAGGCAAAATTATATATATCCCAGTTTGAAAAAAAGACATGACAAAACAATGTTTATGATAGATATGCAAGCAGACAGACAGACAGACAGGCAGTAACATATAGACAAGTGTACTACATTTCAAAAAAGGGAAATTAAAAATTATAGAATATCTAGTCTAGTCAATACTGAGTTACTGGAATCCAAATAAAATCTCATCAGTATCTTTTCTGGGGTTCTTAGCCAGATAATTCTAAATTTATTTTGAAAGTATCAAGTAAGAGGGTGCTATAGTGTGGTCGGTCAGATGGTCTCCAACAAATCCTCATGTAATATTGGATGGGATGGGACTGTGTGTGGCATTTGTGATTGGCTTGTTGTCTAGCACTGGGATTGGTGATGTAAGTGCTGCACCTGCCCAGGGGTGGAGCCAACTTATAGTGTAAGGGCGAGAGGAAGGTGCATCTTCCTCTCTTTCCCTGGTTTGCCTTGCCTTTGCCATTCATGGCCACCCCACCCCACCCTGCCATGCTGTCTTTGAACCAACTGAGTATGGACTAAAACCCCCAAGAACTGTAAGAAATAAACCTTGACTTCCCTAATTTTGGGAGTCAGGTATTTTGTCTCAGCAATGAGAGAAAAGTAACTAAGACAGAGAGTATAAAATAACATCAACAATGTGCAAGAAAAAAGGGAAAGTGTAACCTTGGCTGCTAGTTGGATAGGCTACATGGAATCAATAATTAAAATTTCACATCACTGCTACCCAAATGGATGTATCGTTTAGTAGAGTCTGTAACAGCTACACTCTTACAAACAAGTATAAAAACAATATTTAAAATATGGACATGAGACTATTATTGTTTAACAATTTGAAAAACAGCAAATTGCATCCACATGTTTCTCTGAAAAACATGACAATTTCCATATAGAATGAAATGTTGAGTATAAAAAACCAAGCTATGATAAAATTATCAGAGAACAATGTGCTATAATAATATATCAGATCTGAGGAGAGGAAAGAATGAAAGAAATAATGAGACAAGTAAAGCATAAATAGACATGTGGGTAGATAGATAGATAAACTTTGACAACATTAATGACAGAAATAAATTGCATTTATGAGAATGGGTTATAGTTAAGCAAATTATTGTATTTCAGTGTGTTAAAACAGTATGCTGATAATTTTCAAATAATGATCATGAAAGCCAAGTGAAATTATTGAAAATGTTTATGATATAATCTTAACTGAAAGCACAAAAAATATGTACAGTTCCTTTTTTGTTTTGTTTTAGTTTTCTGAGAAAGGATCTCACTATCTAGTGCAGGCTGGTCTTGAGCTCAGTATGGAGCCCAGCCTGACACTGAATGCACAGTGATCCTCCTGCTTCATCCTCCTAAGTGCTGGGATTACAGACACGTGTCACCATTCTCAGCTCAATATGCACAGTTTTTGAAAACCATGTGCATTTACTGTTAAATTCTAGAGGTATTGACCTTCCTTTTATTGATTGATAATATGTATGGATTTGCCTGTGTGAAATCAGGCAAACAATTTGGTCTTTCTGAGGCCTAATTTTTGATTAAGAGTGGTACTTTGTATCAATTTGAAGATGCCATGAGATAGCATAATTAAGTTGTTTGGGCCAACAGTCATTGCTCAATATATCTGTCGTAAGTAGAGAAGATATCTTCACTTGTTTTAAAGTTCCTTACAATTGTAATATTGTTGCTTTTATACCACCACTCAAAATTGTGAGAACCACAATAATTAAATAATATCTGAGAAAGTCAGCATTGCATGATCACAAATTCCTCAACCTGTACCTTGCCTTCTACTTACAATGCTTCAAACTTCCTAGATCCTGAGTAAGTAAAAGTAGTCATGGGCTTGGCAATGTCCCCGTGTTTGGCACATGATAATAAACCCTTGTCTTTCTGTGTAACAGTCAGCCCTCACCCCCAGCAAAATAGGCCTATAAGCTGTTATGTAAGTATGTACTTCCTAGGCACTTCTTGCGTTTTAGTCTGGGAGGGCTCCCTCCTGTGTACTGCACCCCATTTCACCCTACCCTGTAGGGTAGGTCCTATTTAAATAGTCTTGCTTTGGTGTTTCTGTAACAAAAAAGTCTGACCTGACCACATGTTTACTTCTTAGTTGTTTCCTTAGAAGGAAATAAAGAGGACATGAGTCACATACAGTATCAAGCAACAGTGATTATAACAAAAGGAAATGACCACTGATGGACAGGTTGTATCTTACCCAGGAGAATGATAAATCTCTGATGTGAGGCCAAGCCTCAGGTTTCTCTGAATGTGATGATGGGTCTGCTCTCTGTGAAGACTCCAAAAGTTTTATCTAGGAAGTTGTCACCACAGATACTGGCTCCTGTTAGCCATGAGCCTTTCAAGCATGGTAGCCCTTATATCTGTCCTACAAGGACTTCATCTGTTCTCTTCGTGAGTGAATGGGCCATTTCCCTGGGGGTGGTCGTACAGACTGCTGCATCCTCTACTGAAAGCACTCCAGCCATGAGGGGTGTCTGCAGCTGTTCTGCTGACCTGCTCTGGAGTCTGTCTTGTCTCTGCCAAAGAGACTGAGGCTACGTGTAGCCCAAGGGAGTCTGCTGAGTCTAAATGTTTATTAAATCTAAAACCATTCCATAGTACATGCTGCAGCAAGAAAAAGAAGGGTTATATCCATCCTTGGAGTTGAGATAGACAGAACCTTTTCTGTATGTTGTTTTAAAGTTCCACCTAGAACTTTATTGATAACTACCATATTTTAAAGCATATATAAAACAGCAAACAGAAGTTAAGTAGCGAGGGGCATCAGGGTTAATACTAGAAAAATTCTTAGGGGAAAATGCTGTGGAGAAAGAGTTACTAGGAGCCTCATGTGCAACTCCATCTAGTTCTGAGGTGTGCCATGTATATATCAAGAATATTAATTCATCTATGTACCATACCCATATGAAATATCTACAGTCTCAAACCCCATCTTACAGATCAGAAAAGCAAGGTACAGAAGAGTCAAGTAAATTATGCAAGGTCACACCACTAATAAATGGAGTGGCCTTCTAAGTTCAGGAGCTCTGATTCCAGAATTCCGACCTTTGGACATTTTCAAAAAGAACAGCTATGTATTTAGATCATCTTAAAAACTGAAATAATTCATCACTGAATTCTGTACTTCCATTAATATAGCACTTTCTCTTTATTGAAGCTTTTTCCCTAAATAACTAGAAATTCAAATATCGGTGTTTAAATTGTACCAATGCAAGCAAATGCCATTCCAAGGGAAACCAGATCAGGAATCCTCACATCTCCATAGGCTGTGTAGTAATAGCAATGTCACCTCTGAGAGGAGTTTACTGTATTACACAAACAGAAGCAGGTGTCAGATGCAAGAGCTGTCATGTTTGTGGAGCTTTAATGAAGATGTAAGAGTTAGCTGGGAAAGAGAATAAAAAATTTGATGTTTATTTCCTCCAATCTCCAGATTATCTGAGAGAGAGAGAGAGAGAGAGACTAATATATCACAGGATGGAAAAATACAATCAACTGTTTCTTCTAAGTTAAAAAGAATTTTTCCATAATTGCAAAAACCCCAATTTGTAGAAGCAGAGATGGAAACAGGGATCATAAGATGTGAAATGCAAATTCTAAAGAGAAAACCAGAATACTCCAAAGCTTAGATTTGTTTCTCATTCTATCAAACAGGCTTATCTTGAACAGATACAAGTGCAAATTTCAATCATTTAACTATTTTTCCAGTTTGTTTTTTAAGTTTTTCATTAGTATGTTTGTGATACATAGTAGTTACATTCATTTTGTGGAACTGATATACATAAGTAATTTTTTTGTATATCTACATACAGTAACTTTCCAACTTATGAATATTTAAGTTGTGAAATTTCACATATACACATGGACCTTACATTAGGAAAATTCCTAGATGCAAATAAATCACAGAAGTAGCTTGTGTCTTTCATCGTCATAGGGTGTTACTGTGTCTTACTGTACAGTGTGGTAGTGTATATGATACAGTGCTGAATCAGAGCCCAGGATGTCTGGGAGCAAGAGGAAAAGCAGTGGTGACGTGGAAGGGACTGCTAGGAAGCACAAAGCAATGTATATTGTATATTTGTATCAAAGTTGTGTATGACTGACTCACTTTGTCAGAATTAGGAAGCATTCTTACAAGCATTCTCTTAAAACAGAATTCATTTGTAAGTCAGGGACTTACTGTATATCGTGTTTGTTTCTTGATCAGTTTTAATCCCTTTACCACTCTGCCTACCTTCCCCTTCCCTTTTCTCTCTCCCCTGATCATCTTCTCCAATTCAATTTAAATTTAAAATATAACTATTAAAGAAAACCACCCTCAATCATCCTTGTCCCAGAACAATAACTGATCTTCTGTTTCTCAAATTCTTATACCAAATGGCAAATTTATATAGAATTGAGGAAAGGTCTTAGTATATCTGGAATATAAATAAGAGTCTTAGGAACAAAAGAAAAGGGAATTCCATCCACTTTTTGTTGTTTCTTCTTTTCTGATCTTTTTCTGATGTGTAATGAGAATAGAAGAATTTGTTACCAATATCATGGTAGAGAGACTACAAATAAATGACTCCAAGTTTATGTTTTGAGCTTTTTACACTGTTTAAAATAAAACTGAAAAATAAAATATTTTAAATTTAATTTAAATTAAAGACATACCTAGGTCTCCACATAAGATATATAGTACATTGCACCAGAAATGTAATAAAAACACAATTAAGAGCTGATTTTAAGTCAAGGGCTGTGGAGCATAAGTCTTCAGAAGTAAATGTACACTTGATTCCTGTTGAATAACAGTGAAGGACAGAGCAGTTTTCCTTACAGGGAAGAGAAGGAGAATCATTGTCTAAATTGGGAGTTAAAGTAGGTTTATCTCCTGAAGAAGAATCTGGATAAAAGTTCAAGTGCTTGGGGCTGGGGATTTAGCTGAGCAGCATAACTGCCAACCTGACAGCAAGGTCATGAGCTCAATCCCAGGTACCAAAAAAAAAAAAAAAAAGTTCAAGTGCTTTCAAGATTGAAGGTGATAGCAAACAACTATGCTAAAACATGAAAACAAAATGAAATGAAAAAGAGAGAGAGAGAGAGACTGAATATGCAAAGATTAAAAAAGTCAAGCTTTTCTGCTCCAGAATCCCCATTTTCCATCAGACCCAAATCAAAAGAGAAAATGAGCTATCAATATGATAGTGGAGTACTAAAACACTAGTTGTATGCAAATACACCCACCTGTGATGTCAATGAAGGCTGTCAAGTTAACAACAGAGTAAAAAGAAAGACGCACACAGAAGTCAGGTGTGACGGCACAAACCTGGAAGTCCAGGACTGTGGGATGCCAAAGCATGAAGATCACAAGTTTGAACCCAGACTAGGCAACATACCAACTTAGTCAGAACCTGTCTCAAAATAAAAAATACAAAAAGTGTGGGAATGTAGCTCTGTGCAAATGCCCTAGGTTCAAAGCCCAGTATTGCAAAATTCTGCTACTACAACTACAACTGCTAGTACTGCTACTATTATGACTACTACTGATGATGAAGATGAATAAAAAAAGAAAAGAAAATCCCACACAAATTGACAAAAAAGATAAAGTGATAAAAAGATAAATTTACTCCAGTAAAATAGAAAAAATGGTGAAATTTCAAATAATTTTAGCATAAGCTATGTTAATAAGTTGACAAAAAAGATAAATTCACTCCAGTAAAAAAGAAAAAATGGTGAAATTTTGAATAATTTTAGCATAAATTATGTTTAGGTTCCTCAAAAAATGAGGAATGTAATACATTATGAACTGAAAAAGGCAGATATAAATGAAGAATAGACTAATTGCATGAAAATTAAACCACTAGAAATCCTATTGCTTGTTTGTTTCTTTTTCAGTACTGGAAATTGAACCCAGGGCCTTCACACTGAGCTACATCTTCAGGACTCCAGGACCCTTGTTTTTTGAGAAAGGGTCTCACTAAGTCACTAATTTACCAGGCCACGCTTGAGCTTGATATCCTCCTCCATCAGTCTTCAAACATGCTGGGAATAGAAATCTTACATTAATGTGGTTATTTTAATAAATCAATAAGCGAAAGAAGTTTAAGATACTTACACTACACATAAAATGGTATATCGCTTCAAGGTAGACTGTGAAAAGTTCAAGATGCACACTATAAATCCTAGTGTTATTTCTATAATAACAATATAAAGAATTATAGTTAATAAGGCAAAATGATAGGTAAAATGAAGTCATGAATTATATTCATTCCACAAAAGAAAGAGAAAAATGGAAATGAAGAATAGGTGAGACAAAGAACAACTATCAGGTCATATATTTAAATTAAACCGTTTTATTATTTATCAAATCTAAATGGTCTAAAGATCCCAATTTAGACAGAGATTATCAATTCGAATAAAAATACCAGACCAGTTGCAACAATTAAGCTTGACTGTGTCAACTTGATTGGCCCGGAAACTTATGAGAGGGTTGATATAGTCTCCTTTTTAGTGTTTGATGGATATTAGACATTACCTTGGCTGCTATATATGGTTGCTGGCCCCTTGTTGTCCAACACTTTCCTCTGCTGTGCTTCCTGCACACCATGCACTATTCATCTTTGATATGCCATGATCTCCTACCATGATGTTTCTGCCTTAGAGCCAGCCAACCATGGACTGAATTTCCTGAAACTTCAAGCCAAATTAAACTCTCCTCCTTTAAATTGTGACTGTCAGGTATTGTAGCTCAGCAATGAGAAAGCAAATATAGGATATTGCTACCAAAAAAGTAGGATTGTTGCTGTAACTGTGCCTGACCTTGTGTTTAGAAGTGTTCATAAATGGTTTGCAGAAGTAGCTTGAAAAAGCTTGGAGATGTGAGCTAGAGAATCCCAAGAATAAAGGGGTGACTCTGGTGGGAGCTCGGAAGACAAGAATACTGGCAGTAATGCAGACAATAAAGGCCAAACAAGGAACCCTGAAAGAGCAGTGTGTGAAGTTATGGGAATTTAGTCCAAGTTGTAGTAGAGATGATGCGAAGTTAGAGAGGTCAGAAACATGGAATGCCTGCCAAGCAAAGCTACAGGCTGAGAACAGAGCCAGCCCAAAGAAAGGCCATGTGGATAAGCAAAGTGACAGGAGTGGGGCCACCGCTTCCCTTTGGAACTCACATCTCACTGCCAGCTGTCCAGATGTCAAACATGAAGCTATAGGATTTAATGTTTGCACTGTCTGGTTTCAGTCCTGCTTTGGTCCAATTCTTTTTTATCCTCCTATTCTTTTACAGAATAGAAACACTTGCTTTGTCTCCTGGTACCTTGGGAATATGTAACTTCCTTTTTATTTTTAGAGAGGTTCACAGCTAAGATTTTTCCTTGACTCACAGAACAGACTTTAATTTAGATTTTTTAAAAACTCTGGAACTGTTGAAACTATGGTAAAGGGATTAGTACATTTCTGTTTATACACAAGATAGCTGAATCATGTTAAGTAGAATTATTAACTTATAATTATTCTTATTTGAAGAGTATGTATCCTTTAAGGAGATGAGTTTAAGTATCAAGTTGACAAGGGATTGAATGTGATGGTTAAGCTTGATTATGTCAACCTGATTGACTTGGGAGCTGCCCAAAGGATTGGCAAAGCACATTTCTGGGTGGGTCACAGAGGTATGACCTTGGATGACTTGAATCCTAATGTATCCCAAAGCCACATGGACTCCTATGTGGAGGTTTACAGAGCTGACTGGATCTAGGGTGTGATACTGGGATTAAATATGTGATTCTGGGATGAAGGGTGTGATGCTGGTAATAAGGTTGCCCTATCCTGGATGTGGGGACACCGCCCAAAGGGCAGGTAGCCCAGATGGAATATAAAGGGGCAGAAAGAAGCCGGGCTGCTTCTGCTGCTTCTCCTGCTGCCACTGTTTGCTGTTTGCTGCCTGCTCCACCATGATATGGACTGTTTCTCCTCTGCAATGATTCTCTGCAATGCCACCTGCTTTGGAACCAGATGACTATGGACTGAACTTCTATAAAATATGAGCCAAAATAAATCTCTCTTCTTTTTTTCTAATTTTTTTAAAACCTCTCTTCTTTTAACTTGTAGCTTTGGGTATTTTGTCTCAGCAATGAGAAAAGTAACTAAGATACTTGGATACTCTCTGTGGTCCCTGACACCTTCTTCTCTGGTACTGTTCCCACACTCTGTTTCCCAGCTACCATGAACTAAATATCTTTTGCTCCTTCATGCTTTTCCATCACGATGCTTCTCTTAGAGCCAGTCAACTATGGGCTGAATCCCCTAAAAACAAGAGCCAAATTAAACCAGTCCTTTAAATCAGAGTTTTGAATATTGTGACCCAGTGATGAGAAAGCTAGTACACCAATTTGCATTCCTTCAATAAAACTATCTAATAATATTAGATGAGGGAAGCACTTAAAATACATGACAATAATATCCAATATACATAAGAAACTCAATAATAAGATTTTAAAAAGATCTAAAAAAGGGCAAAAGATTTGAATAGATATATCTAAAAAGAGGAACTATAGATGATCAATGGGTATTTTAGAAATATTTACCATCACTAATCATCAAAGAAATGCAAATTAAAACTATAATGACATATTACTTCATTTCCCATTAGAATGGCTAATTTTAAGAAAATTATAGATACATATTATTGAGGATATGGAAAGAAGAGAGCCCTTGCACATTATTAGTAGGAATGTAAATTAGTGCAAGTCTGATAAAAATAGTATGGAAGATCCTCAAAAAAATAAAAATGGAACTGCCATATGAACATAAAATTCTACTAGACATATGTCCAAAGGAATTCAGTACATCAAAGAGACACTTGCACTCCTATATTCATTACAACATTAGTCATAGTAGCTAAGACATGGAATCAGCCTATGTGCATCAATGAATGAATGGTCTTAGAAAACATATATGTATGTGTATATTCAGCCTTAAAAGAAATACTACTCAGTCTTTAAAAAGAAGTAATCCTTCCACTTGCAATAATATGGATGAAATTAAGAACATCATGTTAAGTGAATTAAGACAGAAATGAAAGAAAAAGACAAATACCACATGATCTCCATTACAGACATTCCTCTTTTAACTACTAAGGTCATTCCTGTGACTAGTCATTGAATGAGTTGGTCTCTAAATGAAGAATTGTATATAGTTAACAATATTCAGAGTGAAAAATGGTCAAGGGAAACTACAACTAGATGATTTTGCTTTTATTTGTATAAATTTACATGTAGTACGGTAATATCTAACAACATGAAACTACAGTACTGTACTATGCAACACAATCAGAAAAAACTACAATACTGTATAAACAAGATATACTGTACATAAAAAGACATTCAGGCTTTATGAATAAGATGCATAGAACTGTACCAAAAACAAGATGGGTCATAAGTCTGAGTGGTGGGTCATATGTCCGAATAGTTGTTAAACAAGTGGGTCATTAAACAATGGATACATGTACAGTATACGAGAAATGTGAAAAAGTCTAGCTCAGAGAAAGAGAGAATAGAATGATGATTACCAGGAGAGGAATGGGAGGGAACCAGGGGAGCATTTATTAAAAGATCTACTGTAGATTATGGTAGCCATAGATAGAAATAGTGTATTATACTGGAAAATTTCTAAGAGAGTAGATTTTAAGTAATATCACTACAAGTAAATAAGTTTATGAGTAATTTGTATATGTTAATTAGCTTGATTTAGCTTTTTCCACAGCGAACACATATTTTAAAACATTATGTTGCACACCATAAATATATACAGTTCATTTGTCAATTAAAATTAAATTAATTAAAATAAATTGTAAAGAAGGTAAACTAGTTAATTTTGAAGAAAATAAATACTAAAAGTAAAAACTCACAAAGAACAGAAACATTTTTAAATGCATATTTTTTTCTGTCAAGTACAAACTCCTGAGAAGATTGATCAAAGAAAAAAAAAGGTAAGAAGAGGTTAGAAACTAAAAAAGAACCACAAATTATATTTAAGCAGCATTAATGATAAGTATACTATTTTTAAAACTCAAGTCAAAAATTAAACTTATAATTTGTAATAAAAATATGGATTATATAAAGTGTTTAAAACCAGATATTTCTTGAGACAGGCTCCCACTACATAGTTCGGCCCTGGTTTTTTCTAACAAGGTAGCCCAGGCTGACCTCGAACTCAAGGCATTCCCCTGCCTCAGTCTTCTGAGTTCTGGGATTATAGTTATGCCTTACCATGCACAGATCAGTTTGAAAGGAAGACAGAAAGGAAGAAAGGAAGAAAGGAAGAAAGGAAGGAAGGAAGAAAGAAAGAAAGAAAGAAAGAAAGAAAGAAAGAAAAGAAAGCCTAATCATAATATCACCTAACAAAAAGATAGTAGATCTAAAATAGTTTACAGAAACACATAATCATTTTTTATAAAATATATTAAAATAGAAAAATAGAAATCGCAATATAAATTCTAACGCAAAAGAAAGCTAGTCATTGCAGTAGATGAAGAAAAATACATACATATGATGTTTATATAGGATACTCATATATTATTTTAAAATAAAGGGCTGGGGGTATACCTCAGCCACACAGTGCTTGACTGGCAAGCAGGAGGTCATGAGTTCGATTTCTGATACTAAAAAATAGAATAAAATAAAATGCATTCAAATACTTCTTAACAAATTTTTCTTACACTGAAGTGTGCTTAAATTTATGTAGTGTCACAATGAATGAGAGCTAAGGTAACAGCATATTAAATCATAGAAACGTATGACTTATCCAAAAGAGAATAAGGCAATGATACCTGTATTCTACCACCAAAATTCAACATCATGACAGAGTTCCTAAATAACAAAATAAAACCAAAAGCAATTTAAAATAAAAGATATTGAAAGAGTGAAAAAGACACCATAATTATTTACAAACAATAAAGTGCAGATGATAAAGTTATCTACATAGACAATCCAAGAAAATGCATAGAAAAAATTAGAAATAGCTCTACAAACAATAAAAATTTGCCAGTAGTATTAAATATTCTCAATTAGCAATCACACAGCAGAATACAAAAAAAGATCACTTTCAATAGAATTACAAATTGCACACCACCCAAGATTAACTTTTGCAAAGATGTACAGTTAAACTTCATAAAATATGTATTTGTCTCGGCATACTCTTTTTTTGGGGTTTTTTTTGTTTGTTTGTTTGTTTGTTTGTTTGTTTTTTGCGGCACTGGGAATCGAACTCACAACCTCGCACCTGTGTCTTGGCATACTCTTACAGTTTTGGTAAAAGAGAAAAAATGAAGTCATTTTTAAAGCATTAACTTTCTAAGAAAGTGGTAGAGTAGCAAATGGCACAGAAATGGAATGAAGAGTTTAGAAGATGGGAAAGAAGAATGAGAGCTTACTTATTTATGTTGTATGTTCAAAGGATAAAATAAAGTTTAAAAATGAATTTGAAATATATATATTGACAAGTTTAAATGTAACTAACATGAGATCAATTATGAAAAGAATAAGTTGAAGTACATTACTATGTAAACACGAAATTAAAACAATACTATGCATTATTTGTGACTGCATATACATATTCATTAAAAAGTAAGTCATATGGACTAAATATTCAAAAATTACTGATGGTGATTGAATGAAAGAAAAGGAGAAAGGAAGACAAAAATTTAGTATGATTAGTAGGGAGAATATAAGAGACTCTGATCTGTCTGTAGTAATTCATTTCTTTAAAAATAATATGAAACAAAATTTTCCTATAATGTACTCATCTTGAGAGTGAGCACATGGTGGTTGCTACAATATACTTGGAATATTTCTGTGTTATTATCTCAATCTAAAACACATTTCAAAAGAAATTTGCCTACTGAGCTCTCTAATGGCCACAGGAACCATGTCTTCAGGAGAAAATTCAAGGAGAACATGACCAATCGTTTTGTAAGGAAGCAATTTATATCAGCCTTTTCCACTTCAGAACCCTCTGAACTGAAATTCCTTAGTGATAAGTACAGTAAACATCACTATTGTTTATTGATGGGTCAGCATCTTGGAGGGCACGCCTGCCCTCCCATTAAGAACCTCTTTCTCTGCTACCATCAGACCACCACACTGACAGTAGCAATAAATATGTCCATGTAATTTGCCCAACTTTAACAGAGTTTCCTTATTTTGAGTATATAATGTGCCAGAAAGTGTTAAGCACTTCACATCCACGGTCATGCCCATTCCTCTCAGAACCCTTCGGTACAAGATGATAGAAGAGGTGCAGGCTTTAGCACAGGTAAACTTCACCTGAAACATTGCTCCATCTCTTTCACTCCTTGTGAACATATAACTACAAGAATTTCTCTGAATCAGTTTCCTCATATCTAAAATGAAAAAAAAATTTTTTTGCTTATGTTACAGATAATTGTTAAGGGGTAAATGAGATCTCATCTAACAGGGCACCTAAAGAGAACCTCAGTAAATATAACCTCCCTATTTTACAGACAAAGGAACCAAAGTTCTAAGATGTCCATTGATGTGAGCCTGCTCACACTAACCTGAGACAATCAAAGATGTGTGGGAGGCAGGCAGCCAGGTGTGTGGGCTCTAGAGCCAGCCTGCCCAGGTATAAATGCCAGCTCTGCCACTTAGCTATACAACTTCGTACAAGTTAATCTCTCTGTTCCTTAGTTTCCTTATATGCAAAAAAATAGTATGGAAAACTACCTGCATAGGACTGTTACTTTAAAAAAACTTGGAACAAAACTGGCAAACAAAAAGCACTGCATAATTTAATAAGTAACAGAATATATAGAAGTTCATACTCCATACAAGGAAATGTGGAGCCACTCATGTGGACAGCACTACAGCTGCCTCACAAGCAGGGGCTGGTACGTGGGCATTCTGGTTTGGGAATGGTTTGCATTTATTATTGTATATGGAGGTGTAAAAGAAAGAGAAATAAAATTTGTCATCAGATTCATTAATTCCTGCCTCCTTATGACCCGCATTCTTTTTTTTTTCTTGAAAATTTCAACTAAGCAAATCAACACGTTCATGAGAGTTAAATATTAGGGTTTTGTGACAATAACAGGATCCCATATTTGCACTGAAATATACACAAGTCCCTGTTCCTCTGTGATGCCATCATTTCTTTCTCACCAGCAGCAATGAGGACTTGCTGGCACCAACTTCCCATTATCCTCCTCCTGAAGGGCATGCATAACTCACTTAATTGTTTCACAGCACAGTACACTGCTATTTAGAACCAGTCTGTTTCTTTCCATTGTAATAGCACCGAAATAAATAAGCAATTTCATACATTAGGAAACATAAGCATGCCAGAGTCTAATTCACACTTACGTGATTAATAAACCAGAGCACTTAGATGAAATACAGCACACAACACGAACACCACTGTATTAGAATAGTCATTTGAGTGTGAGATGTCACCCACAATTCTCTCATTACCAGGCTAGCAAGACAGGTCAGTATGGAAACTCATGGAACTTCCTTAAGGTAAAAGTGCTCCCTTATGCTGAAAAAAGAAGCATAAGAAATGGAGACCCAACTGTCCTGCTTTTATAAGTGGTATTGGCTTTTTGTGAGCTATGAGCAGCCTACATGACTCTGAGCAAGTATATTTTCAGTGTCTTGTTTATTAATGGACAGAAAAGCTAGCCTGAAAATGAAATTGATTTTATTCACTTAGGATTTTATACTCCATTGCACAATCACAACCCAGCAAATTCTTCATTAAGAGAGATAATTACTTTAATGAAGATTAAATATAATTTTAAATTCACATTTATCTTTATCTACCTAATGCAGGTCAGAATTAACCAAAAATTGTTGGGGAAGAGGAAAGAAATAGATGCTCCATTCCCAAGAGTCCCCATCCTGTTAAGCAGAAAAGAGCCTAATATGGCATCCATTCCTGCCTTTCTTCCACTTTCTCCTCTTTTTCTCACTCTACACACATCAGACCCAAATAAAACATTCTGTTTTTTAATAATCCTGATTTTGAGATGTTTGGCAGAGGCTACAGGATAGCAACAATTTGTCAAGAATGTTCATTGAGCTATAAAAATCTGTGTCTCTGATGAGCATGTAGGAGATAAATATCAAGCTCGAAGTCTCAGTTTGGTTTTGCAAAACTCCTAATACAAAACTACTTCTACTTCACCTATGAAAGATTGGAAACCAGGGATGATATTAAGCTGACTGGTATTATTAATATATCATATGGCATTAGAACTGTTCCTCATTAAAGCATTTGAACATTGTTAAACTACAAGTTTGACTCCTGGTTTCTCCTCTAATCAAATGTATGATCTTTAAATTCTTGTTAGATTCTCTGAGTCTGGGGCTTCTGCTATGTAACATGGGGTTAAGAATGTTCATCTCAGCTCAGAGATATAGAGCACCTGGTGCTGCATAAGCACACAACAAAGGTAATGATTCCTTACTGTATAATAAATTTTCTTCTAAATGATGGCCCAGTTGTCATTAGTTGACAGTAACACTCATTTCTGCAGAAGTAATCAGTGAACTTTGCCCCAGGCTCTTGGTGTTACTGATGGAAGAGATGGCTCAGGCCAAAGGAGAATCTGAGTTATGCACAGTCTGGTCAAACTCTCCATCAGATACAGGAACAGCACTGGATGTTTGGAGATTAATTTTCTATGAAGAGAAACTAAGTTTGGTTTAGTGAGGATACAACTGGGTCCCAGATGCAATGTCTCGAATAATTGCTCCATTTACTGACTACCAAAGACATGGTACATTACATTGTCTTACTTAATTAACATGTATACATAATGTATCATCTAATTCAGAATGCTTTCAGAATGAAAGTGAATTTTATAAATAATTATTTCAAGACAATAGGTATAAATCTGGATGGTGCTATATGAACCATGGTCACCCCATGTTTAATGCGCTCAATCATGCTGTGATATATAAAAGACTCCTCCGGTTTTATAAAAGGGAGATTCTTAGTAATGAGTCCATACGGGTACAAGTTATTACACAGCAGAGCTTCTATTGAAAACTCTGCCTGTAAGGTGCCAAAGATTCTTTCCTCTAGTGCACTCCTTCCTTGAAAACCTTTACTGTAGGAACCAACTGTCTCAAATGACAATACTAATTTTGTTTTGAAAGCCTTTCTTTATTGAATGAATAGCATATCATAAACTCTGGGTCATGACTTCCAAATGCTATCAATAAAGAAAAAGGGAAAGAAAGAAGGGCAAAGTAGAAGTAAAACGCCACCAGTATGAGCAATTATATCCTAATGAGCACCTAGCTCTTTTGAGTGTTCAGTGCAGTCAGAATACCAAGACTGAGCTAATACTTATTCAAGCATAGAGAATTCAATAGGGCCAGACATTAATAAACCTGTTTCCCCAGGTATTAGTCTATAGTCTCATACATTCAATGAATTTCTTGATCTAGATCAATGCATCACTGATGTTAATGACCCATGATCATAAATAAATGTGATTCACTTCTACATCCTGTCAGGATATTTTCTGTCACTCAGAACTTAATAGAGATAAGAATGTTGATAAATTATCAACATGCAGATCTCTTCACGGTCTTTCTGTAGATAAATAGACGGTTGCCACATTCCTTTACCTTTTGGTCTGCCTCTGTGATTGTGTTTTCTTATCTTTTTGCACACTACAGAAGAGCTCATTCTAGCCTCCATCACACTAGCAGACAAAATAAAACTTATATTCTGGCAGAAAAATAACAGCGCAAATCAGCCACAAATTCCAACCATCTTCAATCACAATTCTTAATGAAAGACTATCTTCAGAGACAAAGGTAAGCTCCTAATTCTGCAAATTGGTGACCAGATATTTCAATGACTCTACATTGAGATATATCCTGTTAAATTCAACTCAAATTCTCTGAAGTTGTGTGATTTCAACAAATCACCCAAACACTCCGAACCATAAACTTCTCATTTATGTTAAAAAAAGATGCTTCTCAGACTTTCATGAACATGAAAATTATCTACAGTCTTATTAAAAATTAAAAACCTTTCTGTGTCCCACCATTAATTGGAGATTCTAGTTCATTAGGTTTGATGTAAATCCAAAGAGTTTGAAATTCTGAGTTTTTAAGTGTCAATGGTGATAATATTATGATGGTGCTCACTACCCGCCTTGAATAGCACTAAATAATATCAATAATACCAATCTCACAATTTCTGTTAAGATCTGAAGAGATGAGGTGATTCTTCAAAGAGCTGCTAACTCATAGCTCTTCATAGTCAACTCTGATGAGCAGTCAAAATCCAAGGAGTATTAGTAGGAATAAAAGTTAGAGACTTTTAATCATTTCTAATATGCCAGATATAGGATTTAATTATATCCCAATCCCTCTAGTCATAATTTATTCTATGCAACAGCAAAAAATAGGGTTCCAGCTTTATATTGTGCACTTACCCAAAGACCTCCTGGTTCTCAGTTTCTTTTTGTCAGAAAACATAATTTTGGGCTCACAAAAACCATTGGTCCCCTTTAGGCTGAAGCGTATTTCCATGGCATCCAAGCCCCATTTAACAGCCTCCTGATTGCTACTCTAAAAAAAAAATGCATCTTCCCATTAGAGCAGTATTCACAAAATAGATGAAGTGATATTTACTTTGGTGAAAACAGGAATCCCCTGTTATACCAATTGTCAATTCTATGATCAACACAAGTCCTTCAGTTTGTCCTTGTCTAACACAGCTCAATGTTTGGGAACTTGCCTCCCTCCTTCCCTTTCTCCCTCCCTCCCCTCCCTTCATTCCAGCTTTCTCTCTTTGCAACATTATTTAATCTCTCAGTTGCAGCTTCTTGGGATTAGCTACAGCATCTATTAATAGTTTTACTTCTGTTTACAGTTCCAAAGGGAGAGAAACGGCTCATTCCTTTTTGCCAATCTTGAAGATATGTCTTATTGCAGCAGGAGCAAGATGCACAAGCCCCGTGAATAACCTATTTCCACAATCATTCCACTGTAAAGATGCTAATGTGCTTCAATGCCAAATGGATCCATTTAATAGGCAGAACAAGTTGGATATAAACTCTTTAATTGCTTTCAGCAAACCGATTATCTTCCTGTGTCACCTATTGTATAATGCAAAAATGTTAACAAAAGCACTTACTGAAGACATTATTGGGAATTAAAAAACAAAGAACCATCAGTTGTCACTAAATATGCCTTTCATGTTCCCAAATGAAATGCATTTGTGCACTCAAGGAATAGAATAGAAATGTGCAGACCTGCTATTGTCAGATGCAAACATCTTCATTAGATTTTGATCCAGCTGCTACAAGATCTATAAAAAGAGCTATCTAAGCTGGCAACTCGTTATTGGTTATTTCAGGAAAACTTTAAGAAACGATCCCTAAACCTGCACTGATGTTTTCTGACAACTTCCCTAGCCAGGCAGTTTGGTTGGGAAGAATGGCATTGAAAAACTGTCCCGTTGGCCTCTCAGAGTAGCACCTGGAAAGACAACTTGTCTGTAGCTTTTGAAAGAAGCCACAATTGCCAAGCCAGTCTGCACTTCTGGATGCTTGAGCTGTAAATCTTTGTCCATCATCCCCCAAATCTGTGTTCTGACCTAACTGCTCATCTTTAAAAGCATATAAATGAAAGTAGCCAAACCTGGGTCTTTATAGGACAAAATGGACAGATTAGTATATGCAATGTCTCATAACATCCTTTCTCTGTTGCAATAAATCTTCTTTTGCATATTGGCAGTCAGCTCATGTCTAGCATTTATTTTCTGCAGACACTGGCTATTTGAAAAGAAGGGGGGAAAAGACTAGTCAAGGGAACAGGCAAGGAAGAAGAAGAAAGAAAATAAAGGAGAGTGTCAAAGATGTGGGGTTCTGGAAATAGTGTGCAGAGGAAGTTATAAGAAATAAACTATAACTGCCAAAACAACCTGCAGTGCTTCTTGAAATTCTGGTGAAACAAGAAGTCCTGCAAACACATAAGTAGCATTTATATTAATCACAGTCTCTGGCATCTTGACCTGAGGGTCCTTTCAGGCAGGTCTGGATTTTCAGAGGCTTCTGATAGACCAGACAAACAATTCACAGCGAACAACTGTCCAAGGTGTCACTGTCATTCATGAAGCACTCTTCCCCCTCCTGATATATATTTATATATAGATATAGATAAGATATAGATACAGATAAATAAAGATAGAGATATAGAGATAGAGATACTTTTAGAGAGAGATAGAAAGATAGAGAGATTAGGTAGATAGATAGATAGATAGATAGATAGATAGATAGATAGACATGGCAAACAGGAAAACAAATGATGAAAATGATAATCACTAGCATTTGGCTTCAGTAAACAAGTAGGGATTGTAGACAGCTAACTAACTCTGTCTCAAAGATTTTTGGTTTGTCTTTAATTTCCCCACTATATTATCTATATTGTAGTTAGAAGTAAATTGAAATGCTCAAATATTGATGAAATATCATATTCATTATTTGAATTACATACAAGAACCCATTTGGGGATCATTTTATTGTACTTACATTGTTATTAAAACTATTACCCAAATCTTAATGATACTGAGACTCACAATATATTTTTCTGGTGTACTCAGTCTTCTTGCCATTGGTCAACAGAGGCAGATGGCCGAGCAACAGATATTAAAGTTCACACTCACTCAAAACAAGGTTGAACTCTGAACTAAAAATCAGAGCCAGGGTGATCTTTCTGAAATAAAAACCTCAGCACAAGGCCACTCTGGGTAACACCATTCAGTGGTTTCTTATTGCCCTTCAGGTAAAAATTACATTCCTGCTGTGTTGGTATAGGCAAGTTATTAAACTTTTCAATTTCCTCATCTATGAAATGGTGATAATAATCATGAAGAAGAAGTATGCTAAAAATACTTAGCACAAAGCTAATAATGTGATTTTATTATTGACATTACCTTACTGTAATGGTTGACACATTGTGTCAACTTGAAAAGTTTAACTAAATGACTCAGCAGGGGGCCAGGGTCCTCACTTTGTAAACATCCTCAACCTGTGCAAAAGGAAGGCACTGAGATAGTCTGAGGATGGGTGGCCTGCTTACAATATAAGGGAGGAAAAGAGGCATACTCTCCTCTTTTGTTCTTGATGCTTTTGCAGTCTTGTGCTGCTTTAGACTGTTACCTCTGTGCCATGCCACCCTGCTTTAGAGCCAACTGATTATGGACTGAAACATCCACAAGCTGTGAGCTAAATAAACCTTTCCATCTTTAATTTTGGGAGTCTTATGTATCAACAACAAGAAAAAAGCAACTAACATACTCACCAACTATACTTCTTTTCAGTTCCGCCTCTATTCTCCTTAGTCATACTCAACAAATAGTTCTTCAACTCTCCCAGGACTCTTCCTGCCTCCATGCTTTGGTCTATGATTTCCTTTCTGTTTTAATATTTTCTTCCTCCTCCTGGCCCTTGGTCAGCCTGACTTCTATGAATTTATGAACTGTCAGGTTACCTGCATACTACTGAGAAGGCTTTCTCTGATTCCAAGTTTGGATTTATCTTCTTTAATACATAGATGCTGTATTGGTTTGATCCTGTGTCCCCCCAAGGCCTCATGTAATCTGGGCAGGACTGAGTGTGGTGTTTGTGATTGGTTTGTTGTCTGGCACTGGGATTGGTGATGTGAGTGTTGCACCCACCCAGGGGTGGAGCAGACATAACGTGTAAGGGTAAGAGGAACACGTGTCTTCCTGTGCTCTCTCTCTCACTCTCTTGCTGGTTCACCTTGCTGTTTGGCTGTTCTGCTAGGCTATGCTGCTTTGGAGTCAACTAAGTATGGACTGAAATCCCTGAGAACTGTAAGAAATAAACCTTTCCTTCCCTGATTTTGAGCATCAGGTATTTTGTCTCAGCAATGAGTGAAAAGTAACTAAGACAGATGCATTGCATGCTTCCTCTATTATAATGTACACCAGACATTATTATAACATTTTACTTTGCTAACATATCCTTATAGGACCAAGATTAGCTTTTCCTTGCTCAATACAGTATTTTTTCAATACAACACAGTATAGTCAGCATAGACCAAGTTACAATACAAATAAAGAAGAAATCTTCAGACATTATTAAGACAAGGAATTAGTCCTTTCTCGTAATATGTACATACAGAGTTATCCTAACATAACGCCATGGTGTGTTCATGATGACTAATGCCCACCCCACTGCACCATCCATTATTATTGGTTCCATTTCTAGAAGAAGAAGAAGAAGAAGAAGAAGAAGAAGAAGAAGAAGAAGAAGAAGAAGAAGAAGAAGAAGAAGAGGAAGAAGAAGAAGAAGAAACAGAAACAGAAACAGAAATGGTTCACTGCCTCTATTAAAACTTCCATGTAACAATGGCACATTGGCAATTTACACTACTAGAGACTTCAAAAATTCTAGTTTAATGAAACTTTTCTTTGTTGCAAGTAGACAAATATAAATCATTCACAAGTTGAAACCTTGCCAAAGATTTCTCTGTTACTCTAAGAGATATTCAGGTTTTGGCAAATTTCAACTTTTATAATCACTCTCTTTCTTATCACAGACCCATAATTTCTGCCATAGACATCTGTTGCATATGTATGTGATAAGAGCTCACAAATCATATCAGTGTACCACTTTTCAGTAAAGAACAATTGGGCTCAACAATAGCAACAATAAAAGCAAAAGTGAGATTTGATTGTTACTACGTGCAAGACATGAATATGGACAGGGGAGAGTATATCCAGTATCATGAGATGTATGATAACAACAGAATCTTCAAAATCAGTTTCTCTGACCTCTTAGACAAGATACAGAAAAGCTGAATAGCTTATTCAGTTCAGACAACAGAGCAGGGCTCTGCTATGGCTCGCCCATTTTAAATCAAGTATTCTTTCACTTACCACATATTGTCTTCTTGTAAGGAGTGTCACCAAACCTGAATGATTGGAAAAGACCACCTTTCAACAGATGAAGAAACCAAGGCCAGAGGAGATGAAGTGATTTTCTCAAAGCTAACCACATTCTTAGTTCTATTTGTGTTGATCACACACATCCCTTAGGAAGTGTAAGTTGTTTCAGAATGTAGCATAGGATCTTCTTTTTACTGAGGACTCATAAAAGTGTTTGTTGGTTAGACTGAATCTAATTAAAGTGAAGCAAAATGTACTGATACATTTTTCTCTCTTCATACACATTATTTCCATTTCACTAGGAGTTTTAGACTTTCCAAACAAAGAAGTCACAAATAAACAAATTATACACCATAACGATGACATTAGCAGCTTCTCTGCTCTGATATCCTTATTCATTATTCCTTCCATATTTATCAATATTTTCCTTCTTTGAGCAGAAATAAACTGTTATGTAGAAACCTTGTCATCTCATGAGATTTTCAGAATAACCCAAGATCTAGAGAGCAAACTCACCAATGATCCAAGCTCCTAAAGAATCATTAGACAGAGTACTTGTTTCCCTCTGAACTAAGCAGATCAGCTGGCAAGAGACATAACCCAGATGTTCCTAAGCCACAACAGCAAATGCCATTAAGTTTCTGTCTTCTGACAACAAATTTATATGTAGAAGGAAAAATAATTACATTTGGAGACAGAATACAGATTCTGGCTGTGCTCCAGAGCTGAAGGATAGTAAATAAGAAAGAAACAATGGCTCTGTCAAGTCTAATTGCTTAGAACATAAAACTTTTTCCATATATGCCAAGATGAGTAGAGTTACATAGCGCTGGGGTGAACCATGAAGCCACACAAACAAAGAAGAGCCCACACCATTTGACTTGAAAATCTTTTCCACAGGGAATTTGACTTTCTCCTTCTTCTCATGCTCTATTCAGGTACTTAAGCATCTGGAAATAGCTATAGGAAAACCATGGTAGAAGCCTCCTTACTATACTATGAACTTGACTATATTATGAAAAAAGCCTTAGCTTTGTGTTCAGGAAGAATTAGGTTGCACCCCAACTGTTTATTGCTGTTTGATATAATCCTCAATTTTCTCGCCTCTGAAAAGCAATTATACTCTCATGGCATAAGATTGAATGAGACAATGCCTATAAGTTAACTAGCAGTAGTATTTGTCACAGTGGATCTCTTTTTTCCCTCTAAACACAAGGAAATGCAGTCATTCACATGGCAGTTCCACAAAAATGCAGAATGAAGTGAAAGAAAGTTTTCATACACTGTCAATAAATGCTTTCATTTCTACCTTCAATTAATTAGTACAGGTTTGTTGAGCACTACTTATGGATGAAATTTGGGGAAGGAGCTGGAAAAGTTAGAAAATCTTTCCCAATGTCTATGAAATATGAGCATTTGTTAAGTTTCTTTCCAGGTCTGATAATAAATAAGCAAGGTTATTTGACCCGTTAAGTGTTTTCTTTATGAGATTCATACATTCAGTATGGAAAAATAATTAAAGCAGACCACTTAAACTCAAGATCAAGTTGAAATTACCCGGTTTTGTTTCAGAATAGACTGATTGGAAATCACTTGTTTCCAAAAGATTTTTTTTTGTTGTTGCAAGTATATATCTATACTTTTATCTCCACATACTCACATACATGTTGTTTTATGGTAAAATGAGTGTTGTGTTAGTTGCTGAAGCTGTGCCCTGCCCCATTCTGAAAGAAATTAGAATTGCCAGGAATTCCTGGAATCTCTATTTCCTCATTGTAAAAGAGATTTGCGTAAGATCACTAAAGCCATGACCACCTGTGTAAGCTAAAATGTGACTGTGGCTCTCTACTAATGTGTGGGTTTATGTGTACATCTGTTAAGAATATAGTCATTTCCAAGAACAAGCTTGTAGCAATGCTGAAGAGACAGGTAACATCATAGGAAGGCAGTTTCATATTTATACATGAAAGTGTCATGAGTGAAATGTTCTCAATGACTTTCAAGCTGGCAACTACTTCAGTATCTCCTGACACAGTCCAGAGTGAACTGTAGAGCCATCCCAGTGATCTCTTTTAGCTATAGCCCCTGGTGGGAGTCTACATAATGTGGGGGTGAGCATAGGCCAGTTGGATAGGTATCATCCAGCAGTTTGACTGACTTCATGATGCATTACCTATGATCTCAATTAAGACCACTTAGCCTTATCTCATTCTTAGGATACTAGGAGTGAGGAAAAGAAGACAAGATTTTAAGAGACCCTGCTGAATATTATAATACCTTAATCAGTTGACAATACTTTCCCTATTCTCCACCACTAAAATAATCTAAAGATTATTAACACTGAAACTAGTTTTGTGAAGGATGCATTGTCAAAGGTTGGAACTTTTTAAAACTTTCTATCGTTAAATATTCTTCAACAAATTTCACATTTATTATCATTCCAAATCCTCTGAGTGCTGGAATATTTTAATTTATTATACATCATTTATAAGAACCAGTACTTATATATCAAAAATCTTTTACATAATTTTACAACAAAAATGGGAAACATACCTTCTTTTCAGTTCCACTGCAGTCTAAGCAGAAATTTGCCTTGAGAGAAGGAAAAATACAGAATAAGAAGAAAGGTATTTTCCATTTAACTTGGAAAAGAGAAAGGAAAATTATGAGACAATTCAGTTGAAGGGAGTGTGAAATTCACAAAGATTTCTTAAGGAAACATGTAAAAATAATTTTGTATAATCTGTCCCAATTCCATATGCATATCAAGTCTCTATATGAGTAAGTTATCATGTTAACATTCATTGACCTCTTTAGTAAGCAGATCACTCAATATCTCCTGATTCAGAGTTCCTGAAAATTAAGGAATTTTCATGTCTATATAATTAAGTAAAATTTATTGTTTAGTTTTTGATGCAGTCTTGTTTAGAAAACTTTGTGTATATCAGTGGTATATGTACTTCTCTTTCAAGGAAAGCACTTTACTTGGTACTACCGTTTTTATATTAAAGTGAATCTTGACTTTGCAATTTTGTTAGCTAATTAGTCCCATACCATCTTTAAGTAAAGAGTAGCTCTTATGCTGAGAACTGAAGTGGTTTTCCTGAAGTCACAGGGAATCCGTTAGGAAACTGCCTGAGTATATGTAAAGCACTAATGTCCAGAGAAGTGTAATTATTCCTTAAACAGATATCTATGAAAGAAGTATACTTTTAACCTGCGGGCTTTTCTAAGGATTAAAAGCATTCAAAATGGTTCTGAGTTCAGCAGTTGAAACTTCAGTATTATACAATTCATACAAAACTTTCAGGACTAATACTAGAGATTTGCTTTGGGCCAGACAACTCTCTAAATATTTTCACATGCATTATCACATTTTATCCTTTAAAAAAATCTTATCATGTAAAGATAATTATTACTTCAAAGACATAACACAGAGGCTCAAAACATTAAATAGCTAGACCAAGACAACATGACTATTTACAGGTATGAAGAGGATGCCAAGCCTTTGAGACCAATTCCCTATGTCTTTATACTTCACCACAGTGAAAAGCTTCTTTGGCAGCAGTAACAACAGAACCTGGTTCAGGAACAGCTCTTAGGCTAACATGACACTGTAAATTTCCAGACAATGAGCCTTCTGTCTCTACCTCCTATTGAAGTATACTGCAATGTCTCATAGTTTTGTCTGAAATTTTAACTTCAGAGTCATTGAATAACAGTCCAAAAAACCTCATTCATTTAACTTTATCTTACCCTTAAGGTAATATTGCTCCAGGATTTCAGTTTATCTCAGAGAAAATGACAAAACCTAGTTCAGAGTCCAACAGGTGGTAGGAAAGGAATACACATTTGTTAAACAAGTGAAAGATCTTCTTATATTACACTTAGAACACATACATTTATTTTACAGCAGACAATAATAACAAATTCCTATATTTATACAGTATTTTTTTAAGTTATGCCATTCTGCTGTCACAGTCAATTCCAAAAGATAAGTAGTGTAGGTATTAGTATTCCCATTTTATATGAGGAGATAAAATTCCATAAAGTTTAAGTAATTTCTCAAATGCACGTGGCTCAGAAGGGACAGAGTAAATGTCCAGACTAACTTTTCTAGATTCCTGGTGATACGTAACAACTGTCAATAAATGCTCTCCAGTAAACTGTCTTCAAGGTGTATGAAAGCAAGAGGGACTTTAACAGAGAATAAATTCCAAGGGCACTGACACAATCTGAAGGGATATCGTACATACTTAAATACATGAGAGAAGGTTCTTAAATATTCAGAAGTTTTTCTAACTAGTTGTTAAACTATTGGAATGGTTTCTTAATTAGTAAAATTAAAATCAGTCAGAAATGGACAAAAACTACATTTTCTATAATTTTCTTCATGAAAGATTGTTTACCAGAACACTATTGACTGTAGATTGGCTCTGGAAAACCTATGGGGAAGAATGAAGGCATTACAAATGAAGACAAAGTCAAAACCTGAAGTGAAGACACAATCTGACTAGAGTACTGGTAATGCATTACACTGGGGAGGAAATAAGGAATGCTGAAAAAAGAATGCAACAAATTTCTGACCAAATTGTGGAGAGCTACTAAAACTGTCTTGAAGTTTCTGCTTGATGTGGAGGAAATAAGAAACAAAAGAATGGTGACATTACAGTAAATTTACCCTCCTAGCTAAATCATGCCCTAGGCACGTTTTTCTTAATTTTTAGATGTCTTTTGCATTTTTTTCTTTTTTCTTTCTTTTTTTTTTTTTTTTGTATCAGGAATTGAACTCAGAACCTCCCATTTGACACACAGGTACTGTGCTGATGAGCAATATTCTCAGTCCTTTAGTTTTTATGTATTTATTTTTAAACATATTTGATTTAATAGATAATAACTACATATATTTATGGGTATGGTTGTTATTTCAGTATTTGTATATAATGTGTAATGATCAGATCAGAGTAACTGGTATATCTGTCGTCTCAAATATAATGCTGGGAACATTCAAAATGTTCTCTGCTATTTTGAAAGGCAATAGTACTTTGGTTCACAAATGGATCTGTTGACAAACAATTTGGTTCACAAACAAAAGCATTCAGCAAAATTTTGCTTCTGTTCACAAACTCTACATAGGGTGACAAACACAGTCACAGTCACATTGCCTATACAAACAAAACTGCAGCACTCTTCCCCAAAATCATAAAACAAATCAAGTTCACAAACAGGTACCACTGTATTCAATTAATCTTTGTCAGTCATAGTTATCCTACCATGCTACACAGCATTGGAAATTATTTCTTCCATACAACTGTCCTGTGTACCCGTTATCAACCCTTTCTACACCCTCTTCTTCCCTACATTCTTTCCTGGCTCTGGTAACCACTGTTCTGTTCTGTACTTTTTGGTGATCAACTTTAGTTTCCATTTATAGGCAAGAATATGCAATAATTCTCTGTGCCTGAATGATTTTGCTTAATATGTTTTCCAGTTCCACCCACCTTGATGTATATGGCACAATTTTATTATTTTTATGGTGAATAATGTCCTTTTGTATACGTACATATAACACTTTTTCTTTATTCATTCACCAGTCAGTGGACACCTTGGTTGATTACACATCTTGGATATTGTGAATACTAGCACAATAAATTTATGCATGCAGAAGGCTCTTTGATATACTGATCCTAATTCCTCTGGATATATATCTAGTTGTGAAATTGCTGGAGTAAATGGCAATTTCACTCCTGGAATATTTTTAGGAACCTCCATACTTTTCCATAAAATTTGTACTGACTTATAGCCCTACCAAAAGTGTATAACAATTTCTCTTTCTCTGTATTCTCACTAGTATTTTCACTTTTTGTCTTTTTGTACTTTTGATAATAGCTATGCTAACTGGAGTGAGATAGAGTTTACTTCTTTCATGATTAGTGATGTTGCTGACTAGATTTTTTAAAAGCAAACTATTAAATTTAAAATAATGCTATATTTATAGAAAAGATAGTACAGTATAGAGTGTATTATCCTGTATATAGCAACCCAATTATTCTATTACTAACATCTTATAACAGCATGTTATATGTGTCCAAATTAATGAAACACTATTAATATATTACTACCTACTATATTAGGATTTCCTTAGTTTTCACCTAACTCTCTTTTTCTGTTTCAAGATTGATCCAGAAAACCATATCATACTTGGTGTTCATATCTTCTTAGGCTTCTCATGTAGTCATTTCTGATACCTTCCTTGTTTTTGATGACCTTGACAGTTTGAGAAGGAATTTTGTAGAATGCTCTTTAATTGGTACTCTTTATATTTTTTTATGATTACGCTGGACTTTGGGGTTTGGGAAAAGAACACTGGTAAACTGTAATTTTATCATGCCATATAAAGCACACATAAACTACCAACATGACATTTTATTGTGATGTTAATCTCCAACTGGTTGAGCCAACACTTGTCAGTTTTCTCCATTGTGAAAATTTCCATCCCTTTTTCCTTTTCTTTGCAAGGAAGTCATCACTGTGTACAAGTCATACCTAAGGAACAGCAGTTATGTTTCAGCTCTTGAGGGGAGGGTATAAATTATTTGGAGTCCTTCTGCATGGCAGATTCTTCTATCTCCTCCATGTGTTATTGATTCAATCATTTTATATAAATATGGGCTCATAAATATGTATTGTATGGTTTGTGTTCTAATCCAATACTACTTTGTATTGCTGCTCAAATAGTTGCAGCTTTGGTGATCAGGTACCTTTTTAGTTGGTTCCTGTATCACTCCAAAATATTCACATCCTTGTGTGTATGTTTTTTTTTTTTTTAACATTTTCCTACTTTCTAGCATCAGAAAGTACTCCAGACCCATTTTTGGTTTCCTATTCCCATCCTAGGCACAATGATTTATTCAAAGATCTCAGTTTTCTTGTATTAGAGAATGGTGTTAAAAACCGAGTTTTGAGTTTTAGGTTTTTTCATGGATACCTGGATGTCATTGGTTGGAGGCCCAACTGACAGACTTTGTCTTCTCGAGCGGCTGTAGCACAGTAACTTGCACTGGGTGGTTTACACAGCAAATACTATTCACCATAATTGTAATGGCTGGAGATAAGAATGTCAGCATGGGTAAGACTTTGGGTGAAGTCCTACTTCCTTGCAGGCAGACAGCTTCCTTTTTATACACTCACCTAGCAGGAGGAGACAGAGGAAACAAGATCTCCCATGCTCCCATTATAAGAATTCAACCGCTGTAACCTAATTACCGCCTAAATACTATCATATTAGAAATTAGGGCTTAAACATAAGGATTTGATGTAGTGGAGCTGATGCCACAGAGCAAAAATATTTGTACATGTGCATACTAATTCATACACGTATACATACTAAATATTTCTAGTCTATAATAAGCTAAACGGGATTCATGCTGATGGCTATCACTTTAGTCCATTACCACATAGAACACTCTCGCCTCCTACTTTGCTGATCTGCTGCCCCTTACTTCAAAAACAAGAAACTTGTCTCCCACCATTTGCCAATCATTTATTCGATTAATCAATTTCAATATTTATGTATAGTGGTTTTAGAATTCATTAATGTACCTTTGTGGGAATAACTTTTCAATCAGTTAGAGTACAGTGCTTATGCACATACTTGTTTGTTTTCATTTTTACAGATTCCAATCATTTCCAAAGTTACTTAGGTCAGCACATTCTTCTCCCTCTTAGAGATATTGTTTTATGTATTGTAATGCATTTATATATATATATATATATATATATATTTTTTTTTTTTGTACCGGAGATCAAACTCATGACCTCGTGCTTATCAGGCAAGTGCTTTAAGTCATTGAGCTAAATCCCCGGCTGCAGTTACATTCTTTCATGATATTCTTCATTCCATCTTGCAATCCTCTGATCTTCTACATTATTTCTTCTAATTTGTATAAGAGACTCATTCTTTATGCTACAAAGTTCTGTGCATTTTTGACAAATGCATAATGTCATGTGTTCATCATTGCAGTGTCATATAAAATGGTCCCAGCTACACACAGCTTTATATTCTTGCATCATGCCATTGATTTAGTGAATGCAGTGCCTTCACAGTGCCTTCCTTGTTCAGTCTAACTGTCATTAAACCTTCAAGAAATAAACACCAAGAATTAACTTTGAAATAAGAGCTCTAACCAAACATTTATGTGTGCCTTTCTGCAGGTATATAATACCCCAATATATCCTTTGCCATGTGGAGTGAAGTGTTGCTGCCCTCCAAGTTTGAAATTAAAGGAAGAACTCAAACCAGTAAGTTTGACATTAAAGGAAGAACTGAACTCCACTTCACATTTATGGTATCCAATAAGAGGTTAAAAAAAAAAAAAAAAACAACAACACTGTTAAAAAGACAACAAAATCTTCATTTGAAATATATTTCCTCCTTCACTTGAAGTATATTTCTGTTTTGTGGTTGCTTATTGATGAGGAAATTTATAGATAAAAGATTTTAAAATATCTTCAAGCCAAATGCAATTTCACATACTTGTACCTATTTCACTTGTTTTGATTATAAAAATTACTGTCATCTCTGTAGGTATGATTTACCCAAATACAAACCACTAGTAGTAAACAATTTGTTAGGGATCCTAGAACCATTATACAGACAATATTAGAGAGAAGATTATAGCAGTTCCTGGATAGGAGATCTTAAATTTCTTTGAAAGTACAGATATTTTAAAAAGCAGTTGATGAGGACATAACTTTGAACTTGAGAGAGCGAATAAACAGAAATCAAAATTGAGTATTTAAAAGTAATAACATTTGGAAGAAAGAATTGGTGTTATAGTAAATTTCTGAATCCAAACAGAAAAGAATATATATCCCTGAGAAAAGTGCTTTTCATCCATCACTCACTCAGGAATCACAGCGTACAAGGTTTTAAATGTTGAGTTTCCTTTCTTTGAGTTAGAAAAGTATCTATTTTGTTAAACCATGCTATCCTAGAAGTACATCTTTCTGAATCGTCATTTTCCTATGAAGATAATCTTCCCTTCAGCCTTGCACCTTGCAAACCTAAGCCCAGGACCACATGCTATTTGAAGAGAAAATAGAGGCCTGGAAATATCAAGAGAGATTCTTCTACTGATAAGGGAAAATCAGTAAATCTTTTCTAATATGAATTTTGCTTTGACAAATCCTTGAAAGAACCATTTGTATCCCTTCATTTAGACTCTCCACCTATAATGGGAAATGAGAAAGTAATTTTCTTGCTTCCAGCCTATACTGCTGTGTAGTCTCCAAAACGCCAAAAAAGAACTGAGGGGCTTTCTAATGATTTCCTATGATAGCAGAGCATCTTGGGCTGAAAGAAAAGGGAATGTTGATCTCCTGGGCTTGTTTAGCATTGCTTTTTAAATTACTAAACCCTGGCCTGGAAATTCTGCCTCAAATGGTGAGAAGTTGCATTTTTACCTTACCTTTCATCCAGGAGGCACACATTTCCCTCAGTTTGGAAGCACAGTCCTCCTGCACCTGAAAAGCAGTAACTGTTTTAATATTGAACATTTATTCAGTAACATAATTATACAAGCTGGAAGAAATTGTTTGAAGCAGAACCAAAATATTGCCAGAACAAAGATTGTGTATGGCAGGTTTTGAAAATATCCAGATAGAGTCTGTTTTGTGCCTTTCTTTGTATGTACATAGAATATTTATATATCCCTTTGGAATCTTGAAATTCCAAGAGGCCCATTTTAATGCTCCTGTTTGGGTCCAATGAAAACTATAAAAAATCAAGGAGGAATGAACTGACATCAAATCATTTTTAGGAAAATCTGCTGGTGCCTACAAGGCATGTCAAGAAAAATGAAAGGAAGAGTTCTATCATCATTTGCATTTTACAGACAACATTATACCCCTCCTTAAAAAAAATTGCTTATCTCTGAAAAGAGATTGTGGGGGGAAAGAAGACGGCAATGTCCCACCCTGGAACTCCCAAGCATGTATCTCAAGGTTAGAGAGAGAGAATTGCCACTGCGGGTATACAATAGGAATTCATCAGGTCAGGAACATAGCCTCAAGGATTGCTGTGGCTTCAGAACACACACAGTATTTGTTGGAAATAGGTCCTCAAAAAAGTGTGTTAAATGAATAAAAGATTGATCCTCTCCTCCTGAAAAGAAAAAAAAATGAAACTGGAGGCATGCAAAATGTTCAGCTAATGCTTGTGTAGTGATCAGGTTGGGTTTTACTTAAACAGCAGGAGGAAAGAAACCATAATGATAAGAGTAATAAAAGAGCATGGGGATAACATGAAAAATTTAAGAAAGAAAGAAAGAAAGAAAGAAAGTCATGAGCCGGGTGTGGTGGCGCATGCCTTTAATCCCAGCACTCAGGAGGCTGAGGTAGGAGGAGCATTCGAGGCCGGCTTGGGCTACAACGCGAGTGCAAGGCCGACCTGAGCTACATAGTGCGACCCTGCCTCAAAAAACCAGGACTGGGAGGTTGGCTCAGTGGCTTAAGCGCCTGCCCTGGTTGTGAGGTTGTGAGTTCAATCCCCAGTGCTGCAAAAAAAAAAAAAAAGAAAGAAAGAAAGAAAGTCATCATATACCCCCTGAATCCCAGACCTCTCTTAAGTTATCTCTGCCACTGATCAAATTTATTATGCTCCACAAAAATAATATCTGATTCAGTCTGAAATTGTAGTGTTAGCTCATAAAACACATAATTTAAGCCAATCCTGACAAATATAGGTATCATTTATAGATGCACCTAAAGTGCAGTTAGCATGTTCTGTCCTGAGAACAAGTCTTGAAATAGGAACAGAAAAGGGAAACTATGTCACCAAATAATATCCAGTAAAAGGAATTCAACTGGATTCCAAGCTATATCAACATTTACTTGGTGTGTGAGATTTCCAAATTCCTCAGTCTTTCCAGGACTTGGTTTCCTTTTGCAGTAAGTGATAACCATGAATTCAAGTCTAAACTAAGTAATCTCTAGATAAGTCCTAAAATCATTCATCTTGCATTCCATGAATCTAGATTCTGTAACTGGAGTCTAGATAAAGCCTGGCTACTTCTTTGTTTTGCTTAAATAACCACATCACTCAGGCACTCCTGACTCACTAATGACTATCTTTCTACCCTTTCCTAGAGTGCTGGTCTAGAAAGACGACTAGGCTAGACTAAAAGTCCTAAAGCAAAGACAGCATATGCAGCTTTCTTGCATAATACTTGAGGCAACAGAGTTCCAGCTTCATTGACTGGCCTTAAGATGATCAGCCAGTAAGAGAAAAATGAAAGAAACTAGCACAAACTCAGTCCCAGAAAGCCTAGTTAAGTTTTCCTACATTGATTCTTCCTACACTTTCACAAATGGGTAAGTTTTAAAGCCATTTATAGAGCTGATTAATTTTTTTTTCTTTAAGTAAAATTTCCCAGTTTCAGTTGGGACACTACAAATACTGCAGGAGAGATATTTCCTGATTTTAATGAGCAAAAAATTTCCTTCTGAAGCTCATTAAATTTGTCTATACTGCCCCCACCAGAATCATTATTTATGTAAGACATTCAGAGTCTGAAATTGTAGTGTTAGCTCATAAAACACATAATTTAAGCCAATCCTGACAAATATAGGTATCACTTTATTCAAGCACAGCTTTTCACTTCCAGAGAGTCAATAAATTGGATTCTAACAGTCTGCAGAGTATATACGGTAAGATAAAAACATCTTCCAAAAATTTACAGTATATTTTAGGATGAGTTGAAACATATCAGCAACTATTGCAGATGCATTTACAGGATTTTTAGAGTAGCACATTTCATTATAAATAGCTCTGTGATTCAGCATGACATTAATAATGGAAAGAACAACCTTTAAAATAAAGTAAATGCATTTGTAGCAGTTACTGAGGTGATATCTGTCTCAAAAAAAAAAAAAGACTCAGTTAATACCTTCCAAGTTGATATGATATATGCCTTAGCTTGTGCTGTCAGAAAAGATTTATCTTCTGCATTAAATTTCAGGTAGAAAAATAAAAATAAAAATTTGATATCTTTGTGGTAAACTGCCTTCCTCCATTTCCTTTACCTTTTAATTCCTATTATTACCAACTTTGGAATTGTTTCTTTGACCTTATGCAATGTTTCAAAAGGTGGCTTAGACGCCAGATAACTGCCAAAACAAAGTTATAAATAAAATATACCTATGTGTGTATCACATACGTCTCAAGATGCTAATCAAAAAGGACGTAAGTCATGGATATGATTTACCTTCACACAAATGAAAGTCACAACTATATGTCCAATGCATTTTAGCCTCATTACTTTTCTTTACAGCAGCTGTCCAAAACTGTTTCAAAGGCCATGAGTCAGTTTGAATTTTCTCGCTTAGTAACCAATAAGACAACTTTCATTCTTCTATACTTTCAATGAATATGTCCATTAAATTTAAATGTAGAATGATAGAATGGAAAATCTCTTCACTCATTTTTCCTTTCCTCTTCTCTTATTTTTAAATTTCCACTTTTCCCCCTTCTCTTCTTCTTCCCATCTCTACTTACCCATTTTCTCTCTTTGATCTTCTCTACCTCTAATCTTCCACCTTTTTCACCTTGAAAACTTTTTTGTTTGCTTGTTGTGTTTTGTTTTGTTTTTTTCTGTCTTCCCTAAATGCCAGAGTAAGCAGTCAGGAAGAGATGAAAGGAAAATAGGAGTGGAACATTCTTGACCCTCTAATCTGAAAGTAAATTAACTGAACATAAAAGAACTCACAGTATTTCTAACAGAGCTCCCAGAAGGGAAAAAAAATTATTTTCTTTCATTAATATAGTTACCAACAAATACACTCTGTTTCAAGGTAAACCCCACATTGGCCAACAAAAACTATGCACAAAACATTATTGAATAACCTTGACCCTGTTCGCTTCCTACACTCTGCTCATTAGCAAGGAAAGGCAAAAAATATAAGAATCCTCTGGGCACTGCTCTAAGGTGATTTTA